>CM067217.1:166956907-167247802 GCA_034190945.1 Octodonta nipae | reverse complement strand
TTGAAAGTGGAATTTGATAATTTATGTATTTAAAAAATTGTACATTTCCCAAAATTTCACATCATCAGATTCATCACAAACATGCATCATACTAAGATGGTATAATGTTTTTAACAATAATTAACTATAATTACCTGATATGTGAATATATATATATATATATATATATATATATATATATATATATATACAGTGAGGATGTGTGAGTTGGAACAAATTCATTTAAAATTCAGGTGCTGGTTTTTTTGGAGAAATGCTCAGACATGTTCATTTTTTTGTACTGCAGTTTTGGTGATGATAAACTCATTTATTCAGGGTGGGCCAGAAATAAATTGTGAGCATCAACATCATTTTTTCAAATTGAAACATTTGTTTTTTATTTTATTTTTGAATTCTACATTGAATTCTAAGTATTTTTCATGCATAATGTCTTATACCGAAAATTAAAAGTTATTAAAAAACTTACATTTGTTTCAAAATTGAAGAAAAAAATATATCAACATATCAAATTAAATGTTCAAATTGTTGACCATTAACTTCCTGACAATATGTAAGATGGTTTGCAAATTCTCATACCACTTCATTTAGCCTTTGTGGCAGGATTCGTTGTATTTCTGCCCTAATTCTATTCTTTAATTCCTCAATATTTTCCATCTTATTGAAGTAGACTTACGATTTCACGTAACCCCAAAGATAAAAATCTAACGGGCTTAGATCTGGAGACCTAGCTGGCCATTCTATATTACCTGTCCTTCCTATCCATATATTTTGGAAAATATTGTCAAGATAATCTCGCATCACATCTTTTGGAAAATATTGTCAAGATAATCTCGCATTGTTCGCGAATAGTGCGGGGGCGCTCCATCTTGTTGAAACCATACTGAATCTGACAGTATATTGGGGTTTTTACCATTCAGGTAGTTTTGTTCAACAGGTATTATGTCATTTTGTAATAGGTCTAAATACTTTTGTGAGTTAAGTGTTCCCAATAAAAAAAGGACCCACAATTGAAGTACCCACAATTCCGGGCCATACGTTAACTTTCTTGGAAAACTGCATGACTTTCCATAATCCAATGTGGTTTTTCTAATGCCCAATATTGAAAATTTTGCCAATTGTTTACTGAACCATTTAAACAAAATGTTGCCTCGTCGGAAAAAACTATCTTACTTAAAAAATGCGGGTTGGCATTGCATCTATACAATATTATTTCGCAAACTTCTACTCTCCGGTCCAAAGCATCTGCAGTAAGTTCCTGAACTAAATGAACTTTGTATGGGTACCATTTATTTATATGCAAGCATTTTAGAACAGAAGATTTACTTATTGACTGTTCTGCGGCTATTTATCTAGTGGATTTGTGAGCATTTTCTTGTAAATAGAGCAAAACCTTTAATTGTGTATCTTCTGGAAGATGTTTGGTTTTCTAATTGTCTCTTTCATGGCCAAATTCTAGAAACTTTTTTTCTATTTTACTAACTACCGATCGCGTAATAGGCCGCTCTGGGTACTTCATATTACATAATTTGCAAACTTCAGCTTGTGTTTGAGTTCTGTCGCCATATCCTACCATAGTCAAAATTTCTATTCGCTGCTTTTCAGTTAAACGCGCCATACTATGCACCTGCGCTTGACAACTACTTATTTGAACTAATATTTTAGTACAGTTTCTATGGAAATAAACAAGTGTTAAAAACTCTAGCATTAAAAAAATATCGCCAACAATCATAAAAACCATTTAAATAAATAGGTTCAAACCAACAAACACCTTATTTTTTTAATAACTGTTAGTTTTCAGTATAGGAAATTGTACATGAAAAATACTTAGAATTCAATGCAGAATTCAGAAATAAAATAAAAAACAAATGTTTCCATTTGAAAAAATGAATTTGATGGTCGCAATTTATTTCTGCCCCACCCTGTATAAATGAGTTGATTATCACAAAAACCGCAGTCCAAAAAACACCGACGTGTCCTGGCGTTTTTCCAAAAAAAAAAACAACACCTGAATTTTAAATGAATTTGTTCCAACCCACGCGTCCTCACCTTATATATATATATATATATATATATATATATATATATATACTGAATTCTCATTGCAAGGAAAGCAGATTGAGTGAGCAAGTCTAACAAACACTCAGTGAAACCATGAGTACAAAACCCAGAACACTGGATTTAGAATCACATCCTTTGCAGAAACCTTTTTACAGAGTTCAATATTATATTTTATCACTATTTCTACCATTAGGTAGATTTGTTACTCAAATATAAAAATGACTCAGCTGAAGGAATCTGATATAAAAAAATCATTAGAGATTGTTCCTTAATCAGCAAAGATATCACACACTTATAGAGTCCAATATCACATTTAATCACCTATTTCCTCCCCAAAAAGTCACTATTACATTGTCAAATCATTTATAAAATATCTTCTTAAAAATATATTTGTCAGAATTATTTGATAGCCAATCCTTTATAAAATATTTCTTTGATATTCATCTTTAATTATGATGGCAAAGTTCCTGTGTAGAATTATATACAAAAAAATATTTGTTTCTGGGTATGCAGAATACTTATTTAGTATTATCTTAAAAATAAAGACTATAACAACAGAAACAAAAGGTGAAACACCTACAATGAAAGTTATTAGTACAATTGTGGTTTGTCTTACAAAAGCCAGTTAAGAACTATGCTGAAAAATTTAATATTTTTGCTGTTAATATATAAGATAAAATAAAACATTTTCTGTTATCAATTTCCTTCACAATGAACAATTTATGCAGATCATGGGATTTGAAGTGGGATTTTGTAAAAAATAAATCAATAATGCTTTGCTGCTCCCCTGTCTGCTCTTTGTGGGGTGCCCTGGGAACACTTTGGGAACCGCTGCTGTAGACAGTTATAAATTTTTATTAAATGTGTTTTTTTAATGGAAATGCTGTGGAACATTTGATGTGTCACAAATGTCAAAAAAAAACAGTTTTGCACCCTAACACCAACCCCTTTATTTAAACACTCTAAGTTGTTGAAATGGTTTTGAGTGTTTAAAATAAAGTTTTGGTGTTAGGGTGCAAAATTGTGTTTTTACATGTTTTTTCAACAATTAAGGACTCATCTTTGGCACCAAAATTATAATGTGCTGCCATCCAGTCTTAAATAATTCTTGTCTATTGTCTCAGGTCATTTAATAAGTTCATGTTTATACCTTTTTATAGAAAGTATCTTAGCAGCTCAAGCAAAAAATGCTTCATCTACCATTTTCAGGAGATAGAAAATATTTTACATAGTGTAATATGTCATTTGATAGGATTTATTTGACATTTATTGGATAAAATCATAATGTTGCTATGCTGAATTATTTAGATTAAAGAATGAAATTCAGCTCTCTTTTCTGACAAATCTATTGAGAATATATGAAGGTTATTAAAGAAAATTTGTACAATACCATGTTGTTTGGACCCTGTCCCCTATTATTTGGGAAGCCATTTGCTATAGAAGTATGTTCAAAAACTAACTGCATGAATATAAAAATATAATTCTATATAAGAATAATTAATCTTAGGATTTTAAGTTAGGAATCCTTGTAAAGTTTAAGTGTGATTTTTAGAATTTTAGATCCTATTTTAACCCTGTGAAAAACAGACAGACACACGATTGATCCAATGAAAGTATACATTATTTTCATTACTAGAGAACATTTTACAAAATTTTCCAATGATGTTTGGAACTCCTTGAACTTTTACAGTAATTTATTTTCGTTTGTTGATAAGAACCGGTGTCAAGTGATGTTGCTTTAGTTCTTGTTAATTGAATTGAATTGTTTTGAGTCATATATGTTTGATAATGAAATGGTTTGTATTGAATAGTACTAAATTGGTGGGAGTACTGCATACATCTCAATCAGTGTCATATTAGTTAGAATTTGATTCTGTCAATAAAATAATATTCATTGCTTATTTTGACCAGAATGTGGAAAGACAGGAAGCAACAATTAAGTACTTTTTTTATGAAGGCAAGAACACTAAACAATGGTTCGGTGGCATCTTTCTTAAGGTGGGTTTATACATTCTTCAGCTATCACTGAAGACCTTCCAGAATTGCCCATTTCTAATAACCTAATTGATTTCACAATACATACACATTGTTGAAGAAACCAATTTGGGTTGTGGCTAGATGAATGTACAAAATATAGTAGACTTCTTTTATTAAAATATCAATTTTGTCATGCAGAGGCAGTACTTATGTGAGATGTGTGATGCTTCTATAGATGAAAATAATTTTCATTGGACTAGTTTGAGTGCTAAGAGAGATTTTCAGTTAGAACAAAATATAATATAAAACGCCCACAAGGCGCCACCAAAAAAATAATATTTTCAGATTTTACGCTAAAATTTTTTATTAAACATCTCTTTTTAAATTCAAAAACCGCATGTTTCTTGGATTTTTTTAATTGAATTGAAGCAAAGCTAGCATTTAAACTCAGGAGTAAAGTTTTAGAGCAACTTTAAGTGAAAGTAAATGACCTTTTGAGCTTAATGCGCCATTGGAAATCACTGTTAGACATTTTTGGTGAGAAAATATATTTCTTCAAATTAGAATTTTTGGGAAATGTTCAAGGCAAAGCTTTGTCTAAAGAAGCTGCAATGTCTGCAAAACAATTGACACATATTTTTTTCAATTAAGTGTGTAATTACTAGTATTACTAGTATTACTAATTCACCACAGAGGAAAGCTCCTAAAGAACTATGAGTATATCCATGAACCCACTGTTCTATTTACAAGAATGTGCATAAAGGTATTGGAATATTGCACTCAACAAGGTTATTATATTTTCATTAGTATTTTTAGTTGCTTTATATGTGTTTTGATTATTTTTATTCCATCTTTCACTTAGAGAATAGTATCAAAGGAAAACCTTGAATCATAGTCTAAGAGCCAGTGGTATTTTAACAAATTCTATACTTTCCACATTTATTCCCTCTCACCTCCTGAACATGGAGGCTCCCTAAACTTGACGGTGGTTTCTTCTACAGATTTGGTGAGATATAAAAGTGTGGAAATTTGAGTTTAACAATATAGTTACAAGATTTTTTAGGTTGTTATTTTGATAGCAATATTATGAGTGGAATTTGGAATTTTTAAATCATTTAGTAAATAAAACAGTAATTTCAGAATATGATTACAAATACATAAAAAATATTAAACAAAACCGTCATCATAAAAGTTGTTTCACTGGGAATATTAAATGACACTCTGCAATGTGCAGTTTTTACTTGTAGACATAATTCTTCTTAGAGGGACAGACGGTTTCTAGCCACACGAAATTGAGCAATAATAGATCTGTGATGCCCTTAAATGCTGTAGGCTACAAGCACACTACACTGAAGGAACCTGCTTCTTGTTACGGATTGGGGATTGTAATTGATCCCCATGAACGAGGAATTACCCGTAACCGCAAGTTAATTACGTTTCTGCCCTTTGTACACAACACCCGTCGTAGCGTCAGCGATAACCTTCAATTGTTCGTGACAATATTTATATTATAATGAACTCGGTCAAATTTCTGACATTTTTTTTATGCCTCAGCAAGTCAGTAGGGACCGCCGGTGAGCTTAGTGACCCTCGATTTCATATTCAGCAGGTACGAAAGATTACATGTAGAAGTTATAGGGTTTATTAAGTTACCGATGGCTGTTAGACTATCAAAAAAGACATCTAGAGCCGAAATAATTTGGGAATCACTATGTTAAGTCAATGCGAATCTCCTACTTCCTTAACAGTCTCATCAATTCAGTTGTTTGAACCTTTTTATTGCCGGTTTCCACACCTCGACAACGGTGAATGGACGAGATACTTCTCGTAGCAACCCCGTATGTAGCACTCTAATAATGTGAAATTGTTGACGCATTGATATTGTGAAAAATTCCCTATTGTAATCCCTTCAAAACAACCAGTTATCAAGTTCTAATGATATAATAATTTACAAATCAATACGAGGTTATTGAACCAAAGGTACATGTTACAGAGATTTGTTTGTATTGCCCTTCGTCCTTTGTAAATTTAAGTTTACGCTTGCGCCGTGGAATTTCGCAACAGCAAACCAAGGGTATTTAAGGGTCTCTTTAAATCTGACGTAACACATCTCCGATTTTACTCTGTTTTGTTTTTCACAGGTTTGTTATTATTGCCATGGAGGCCATGGATCAGCTCCTATTGGCATGCCACGCTCAAACGTTAAACCTTTTCGTCGAGAGCTTCCTGAAGATGGTCCAAAAACTGTTGGAAACTACCGAAGCCGAATTGCAAATTCTCGCGACTCAATCAGTGAGATTTATCACTTTGTTTATGTTTGAATGCCATTCAAATTATATTTTTCTAGTTTGTAAAATTTGCGAACATCGAAGAAGATACTCCCTCGTATCACAGACGGTACGATTTCTTCGTAAGTAAGTTTTCGGCGATGTGTCACAGCGGAGAGCGAGAAGAAATCAGGGACAAGATCCGAATAGCTGGCATCAAAGGATTGCAAGCTGTTGTCAGGAAAACTGTGTCTGATGATCTGGTTGAGAATATTTGGGAGCCGGTCCATATGGATAAAATTGTGCCCAGTCTTCTGTTTAACATGCAGGTATGTAAATACAATAACCTTGTAAGTACATACTTGAACTTGATAGATAAATGATTGATAGTTGATAAGCGGTGTTTCTTAAACTCACTATTTCCGCGGAACATTGGATAAACAGTTAACAGTGATTGTACTATCAACTTTTTGAAATGAAACATATTGTTATAACATTTTATTTTAAGCTGACAAAATCGGAATCCTTCTAGAAATTAATCATCTTCAATAAAGACCAATTTTGCGACGAAAAAAAGGTAATTCCCGAAAGTTCTATTGATGTCTAAGTACTTCTTGGGAAATAACACTACAAATAAGAAAATTGCTGTATATTACCAATCGTTTCAGGGTCTAGGTCAAACCCCGTTGTCAATGGTTAAGAAACTATGGATAAAAAAGGCACAATTCTAACATGTAAATTAAAATATTCGACAATATGTATTATTTGATTTCTGACGTAACTAAGAGCATTTTATTTGTAACATACAGAGTAGCACAGAAACTTGTAAAGATCATATAATCATAAAGTTCCTTTCAAATTGGAAGAATTTGAAAGGGAGATCTTCAGAATTTTATGTGGCGCTCCTAGGTGCGACTTTGTTAAAAAATGCGACCAAAGAATTTTGTTGATTCCGTTATCCCATTGAAATCATAAGGTTTTTCCTAGGTTTTTCCTTATAATTTTAATGGGATCACTGAATCAACAAAATTCTTTGGTCGCATTTTTGGCGAATGCACGATCTTACAACAAAGTCGCACGTAGGAGCGCCACATATTCTGAAGATCTCCGTTTCAAATTCTTCCAATTTAAAAGGAACTTTATGATTATATGATCTTTAGAAGTTTCTGTGCTACCCTGTATATTACAAATGAAAGTCTCTTAGTTACGTCAGAAATCAAATAATACATATTGTCAAATATTTTAATTTACATCTTAGAATTGTGCCTTTTTTATCCATAGTTTCTAAACCATTGACAACGGGGTCTGACCTAGACCCCGAAACGTTTGGAACGTACAGCAATTTTCTTAACTGTGGTGTCATTTCCCAAGAAGTACTTAGACATAGAAAAATATGCCACAAATATCATTCAGAAAACAAGTACAATTGATGATAAAACAAGTTCTTGAAGATAATTAATTTCTGGAAAGGTTTCTATTTTGGCAACGTAAAATAAAATGTTTAATTCTAATCGTCCCGATCGGATTCAGAATCTCCATGATATTGGGAGCCAATCTATCCAAATGAACCACCTTCATCTTGGCTTTCGGATTCCGACGAATGCGATAGCCGACTCTTGACGACTTCGTATGGACCATTCCAGGCTGGTGTGAGCTTTGGAGAGTTACATTTACTCCCGGTCTAGTTCGTGTGTGGTTAGCATGCTTTGTCGGAGTTGGTCGGCATAATTGTTAACTTTAAAGGACGGTTATTTTGGCTGACCACCTTGAAAATATGTTGTTTCAAGGTCATGTTCAAGCATTCCATTTGATAGTGGATGCAATGAGGTGGTTCTCTTTTTCTTGATCCCTATCACCGTACAGACCTTCAGGAATACGTTGGATTCAAAGTTATGAAACCTGCTGAATAGCTGTTCCACCAGCAGCGTCGCCACTGTAATTGCCCCTTGATTGGGTGTAACATATGTCTCAGGCCGTTTGGTAAAGTAATTGCGAGTAAATGTATTTGTTCCCCCTCTCGGTGGTGTCAGAAGTGGGATACTTAAGAGCTTGAAATTTATTTTTCAAAGAACTTTACATAACGGTAGCGTGTAAAAAAACATAGCACAAATTATTGGATCATCTTAAAGATAGACGTGACGATCTCGAAAACTTGGGTATTTGTGAGAAATATAATGACCCTTATACACAATATTATAGACAGACACATTGGTCCGTCAGAATCCGATTTAAACACCATTTTGGCAATTTAAATCATGATGTTGAACTAAATCTAGAGTTGCGCATCCTATTTTGACACAGTGACTCTGTAGAATCTAATCCACTATAGTTAGACCTATGAATAATTATAGATAAATGATACTTTGAAAGTTTAATGATATATATAAATGCTGAAACTATGAATTCAGACAATTTCATACAGTCCAATATAAAGGCTGTAAATAGTTTGAGTGCATATATTTTAGGTGGAGATAGTACACACCAAATAAAACACTATGGTCTATAGGCCATAATAAGCAATAAAATTCCAACTACATGTTAAGTAAATTCATTTTTAGCACGATAATAAACAAATGACTTCGACCACAAACAAAACACCTCTGTCATTTTGTGTATTGAATATTTATTTTGTTTCGAGTGCCGTAATAATAATAAAATAATAATTATTTAGGTAAATAAAAGTTTATGAAATATCATTTCCAAAAATGTAGGCTTTTAATAACTATGTATTGAAATGAATATTTATATTTGGCGATTTATTTTATGCATTAGTTGAAGAAGGGAGGATACAAAGTTGTTTACATATGATATAGAAATAAGTCCATATAAAATATATTAAACAAAACATTTCTTATTTGTAGTTTTTTATCTGTGATATTATTCAAAAAAAGTCAATGAATTAGTATTATTTATGTTAGACAAATAAATACCCATGTACTTACAGAATATGTCACCATGATAGATCTCAGGAGAACAAACAGATTTTTAATAGTAAATGTTCAAAATTCAACATTCTTGCTATTACATCTGCTTTTCCCATAAATTAAAACCATGTCAGGTCTTTCCTTAATTGTCACAAATTAATTCTGTCGCACTCGAACTGACAATTCTCAACCAATTTTAATTTTTTTAATATGTTTTTTATATTTTGTTTGTTAATGCAGTTATTATAGGTGTATAAGCTATTGAGTATTTTCATATTTAGCTTTGCAAGCATTTTGAAGTCTATTATTCACTGTAATAAAGGCTGCATAACTTCTAAGTTTTTTATTTATTTTTGGCAAAACTATTAGTTATTTCTGAAAATGTAACAAAGCTTTTTGATTCGTTTTTACCTGAAGTATTGATCCTCAAAATCTTTGAACTCAAACCGTTTACACCTTATATTGACTATACAAATATATAATAATTACAATTAGGCTTAAAAAGGTACTTGAAAGCGTTATTGTCATTTAAGTGATAGATTTTCGCCAATAGTATACTTGTGACACAAATCCAGCAAAAACTCTTTGCATATTTAGTTTTAATTTGGCCAACAACATAGTTGAGATTAAAATATTGTCATCAACAAATTACCAACTGCTAAAAGGATGTTAGATATTATTTATATGGAATCTTTATGAACACAAGTGAACCTTATTAAACCGTCGCTAAACCTACAATATAGTAGCACGATGAAGGTTTAACAGTATGCGGAGATTTATTGAAACTGCTCAAAATCCCTAAAAGTCCTACTCATGTGCTACTCAATACAACAGCTTCAGCAAAGGCAGCTCTAATAATTTATAGTAGAAACTAAGCTTGTCAAGAGTAACAGAAAAACATATTTTTTACTTATGTTAGGAATCAGGTTTCCATAAAAAGGATCTGGACACATTAGAATCAACGCCAGAAGACGCTTTGGATCCGCCAATGTTAGCAGAAACATGCATGAGAGAATTGGTTGGTAGAGCATCATTTGGACACATCAAAGCAGTTCTGAGACCTGTATTCAAGTAAGATTAGTTCTCTAAAAATCGTACCATAATGTGACTGATTTTTCTTTTTAATTTTAGACACTTTGATCTTCATAAATTGTGGGTACCAAACCAATTCGCTATACACACTTTCCGTATTATAATGTTTTCAATACAGGTAAATAATGTTGATTTTTTGTTAGACAAACTGTTCAATAGTTTTTTTGATAACATTTAGGCTCAATATTCGTACACCGTTGTCGAGACACTAATGGCACACTTGGACGAAAATGCAAAATCAAGCCCCACGATCCGCACTAGTATAGCAGGAGTCCTCGCCAAAATAATAGCAATTGCAGCAGGAGAGAGTGTCGGTAAGAACAAAATTTCCATCTTGTGTTTTCTTGTGACTGTCACAAAGCAATGGTATATTTTCAGGTTCTATGTATGTATGTTTATACGAGCTCATGGCTACACCAATTTGCATTTACACTCACTTCCTGGGCTTAGATTTTCTCTTTTTTTTACTTTTATTTCTAACATTAAATGCTATGTCCAATGTTTGGTACCTCTTTGCTCTTTCTTTTCTTGCAGTTCAGCAATTATTCTGTAAGAGTTTGAGCTCTGTACGTCAGAACTGGTAGAAGACATCTATGAGATACCCTAGAATGTCATTGATTAATTTTTTTAGTGGCTTGCTTCCAAAGGTATCCTAAGTCATTCTTTCCCAAATTTTTGTATTTGATTCTTCCAAGTTGTATATTACGAGGTGTGTTTTTTAAGTAAGTACCGTTGTGAAATTAAAAACAGACATGCAAAGATATATGAATAATTTTACTTTTTACATGAAAGTTGTACATAATTTCCTCCAATGTTGAGGCACTCTTCATAACGTTGTACCAATTTCTGAATATCCTTTTCATAGAAATCTGCCGCCTGACTTGTTAACCAGTTTATCATAACTGTCACAATGCCATACAATACACTACAAGAAACATTAGAAAAGTCATCACACAAGCATTATACACTTGCGGCACCAAACTTTTATTAACGACCAAAGGACGCCCACCCCGTTGTTCATCATGCGCAAATGTGCGGCCATCTTTAAATGCTCTTACCCACTTTCATACCATTCCATCACTCATGTTTTGTCCGTAAATTGCACAGATCTCACGACCGGTTTTAGGCAAAAGAAGTAGGTACCCAGTGCGCATGCTCAGAACGCCGATGCAATTCTGCGGTCGCGGTGTGGCAAAACGTTAGTTACTTAACACGCCTCGTACCTATATTGTAAATAAATATGATGGTTCACTTCCGTTTTTTTGTTTTTAATTTTTGTTTTGCGGATCTACTTACTATACAGGACATTCGTTTTTGTTTAGCCCGATTCAACACCTTATCCAGCTCTGTTAACATGTCCTACAATTATTGGAAGTTCCTGCTTTAAAAACAATATCTTTAAAAAATATTAGGGTAAAGATTACTCCACTTTTTATTCTTTATTATCTTGCCAGTGAAATTTTTGAAATCCTTCTTGTGTTATATACTAATCAGTTTGGTATTCTTGTATAGATGTATAGTTTCTATACATGTTTTAGGGACTTTATAAATAACTAAATACTAAGCTTACTTCAGAATTTGTCCAATGAATTTTCAGTTAGAATTCTCATTGTTAATAGGTGCTTCTAAAGCCAATTTGTTGGATCGATTGGTATTCTTTCTATTTTTATTTGTAATAACATACATATATACAATAATTGTATTGATTTAAGTGTTATACATTCTTCTCCTTTGCATCATATTTCCTTTAGTCTCATGATTTTGAAAGTTATGATATGAGTTGTCAAGTTGGGAGAGACATTGTTCACCTATCAAAGTTCATACTTTTACATTTTCTGTGACCATGTCGTATTTCTCTAGTAGCCTGCTGCAACACGCTAGTTCTTAGCACCACTTGTGTACTTCTGACCTCTAGCAGACCGCAGGAACATGGAACATGTTTGTTGTTGCCGAATTCATGATGGATATGTAGCGTCTAAAACACGAGCTTACCAGGTGGTGAACTGGTGAGTTTTGGTGTGGAATATAGGAAAGACTATTTGGTTATGTCAATGATTTAGGTTAGAGATACCACTATATAATATATGGAAAAAAGTCGATGCCACTGTGGGCAGGATTGCTTCCCTAAAGTAGACCTATCCACTATAGGGATGGTAGAGGGTAGATCAGCAGTGGATTTTTTGTTATGTATCAAGATTTATGTAATAAAATATGAATTCAAAAAAATGGGTTTAACTTTAAGTTCTTAGTTAACTTTTTTTTCATTTCTTACTTATGAAATTGCAACATGATTCAAAATACATCTGATGCAAAATTCCTGGTATTGTAACTTGTAGCATAATAATTTTTCGGGCCATATTTTCTTAAATTTATTTAGCCCTCAGAAATTCCATATTGCCCTTATTCTCTTGTGATTAGCCGATTATTGTCATTGTTCATTATTTTAAACAAATGACACTACTTTATCATAGGAATTTCAACTGGTTATTTTCTTCTCTTCCATATTTCACAAATTGGACTTGAGGTCGGCTACGACAAAGTTATGTAGTGGTTCTATTTTTTTTGTAAACAATCTTTCAACATCTGATGCGCCTAATAAAATTTTTTGTTAGTGAAATTGTAATATTTTTGTTCAGGTCCGTCTGTCCTCGAAATCATCAACTCTCTCCTAAGCCACCTCAGGGATTCAGTGAAAAACGAGGTCAGCAAAGAAGAGGAAAAGCAATACCAAGAGGCGCTCATCAACGCTCTCGGTGAATTCGCCAATCACCTACCCGATTATCAAAAAATCGAAATTATGATGTTCATAATGAGCAAGATACCTTTCCCGCTTGTTGACAATCACACGCCCGCTGATAATTTGTTACAGAGTATTTTATTGAAGAGTTTATTGAAGGTAAGATACAAATTGTGTTCTACACTTTGATTCTAATTTTGTGTTGCCTACAGGTTGGAACTAAATACCAAACGATTCATTTGAACACGACGTTTCCAGTATCGTTTTTGGAACCATTGTTGAGGATGTCGCTGGCTCCTGATCCAGACATGAGACTCTTGGTGCAGAAAATTTTGCACACGTTGATTGATCGCCATAAGAATTTAGAAAAATTATCTAGACCAACGTAAGTATACCTTGACATAGCAACTTCAGATACAATAAAGTGAGACATATTTGTAATACAATATAATCTTTGTCAAATTGGATAGTAGTAACTGCTCATTTTGACACTTTAAATCTTTCTGATTTTCAGAATTCAAGTAGTGGAATTAAATCTAGTGTTTGAAAAATCTTCCAGACCCGATCTGATATTCATTAATAAACACGGGCCTATGATATATGACGCTCTCTATACCAATCTGCAAATGGACACTAATACTCCCGAAAACATCGAAGCCGTTTACACCACTTTAGCTTTGCTTTGCGTTGAATTGGCCAGCGCTGAAACCGTTATTGATTTGTTACAGCTTATCCTGGGGTAAGGTTATAATACATTTTACTTTAAATGTTTTTTTTTACAATCAAAAATCCGTTTTTAACGAGACAAACATTTCTTTTTTCCAATTCCGAAAAAAATACTCTATGAAATTAAGCACCACTTAAAAGTATATATTAAGTCCCAGGGCCTCAGAAAAAATCACCATCTGGTTCGATTCGTCGCGGTAATTTTTGTATCATTCCAAGAGGATCCGATGTTATGGAGCTCCTCTAGTATCGACCGTCGCCCAGTTTGTGCTGGACTGCCAGGGCCCCGATTCTTGAAACCATTCGACGGCTCTATCACTCGACTTCGGACGTATGTCGTATGAAATCTGACATAAATGAAGTTTAATATATGGGTTAAACTTCATTTACCTCAAGTTTTCATACAACTTACGTCGAAAGTCGTATAGTAGAGCTGTTGAATGGTTCGAGAATCGGGCCGCAGGTTTTTTCTTCCTTGGGGATTCCATTCAAATGCAGATCTCACAGTGTCTCCATTTTTTTTTCTCAAAGGGGACCCCATTTTCTTTTCCGAATTTTTATATGCACTTTTGGTTGGTTGGTGATATGGAGCAGGACTGTATGTATGGTATCCAGCCAGAGTATATTGAGAATCCTTCTCAGGCAACGGTTGATGAATGTCTACAGACATTTGGTAGATGTAATTATGTATAAGCCTCACAATAGTTCAGGTAAATATTATCAGTTTCAAATTGATATGGACCATAAATGGGTAGAAAGGTAACAGTAACTTTGAAGAACAACTCTTGGTGTTTTTGTATGATTCTTTATATATATATATATATATATATATATATATATATATATATATATAACTAAATAATGGTTGAATTAAGCTAAGAAAATATCACTATGTAATCATCATTTGGTTGAATTTAGTTTATCTTTCAGTCTGGTTAGATTAAATTTGGAGCAAGTACCTCGTCTTGTGCTCAAAGCGAATGACCTTTTTGTCCTTCTAGAGCTTAGATCATGTACCTCCTAGATATAGCCTGTCGTGCACAAAATCGTGGCAACGCTAGAAAGAGAGGGCTATAGAAACAGTAACAGGCTATTTCACTTAGTGGGTGGAAGCAGCCAATCAACAACATGGTGAACGTATTTTATTGGAAGCAGCTCCCAACCGAGTGAAATAGCCTCTTGCCCTCTCTATTGCCCTCTCTCTCTTTAGTCTTACCACGACATTTGTGCATGACAGGCTATACCTAGAAGGTAAATGATCTAAGTTCTAGAGTGTTGAAGCAAATTTCTCTGTTCCAAGTCAATGCCTAAGCATGGTTAAGAAAATTCTCGAGATGTCAGTTAGTTATGTGTCAAGATGACAGTGTCAATTAATTTTTATATATAGGGTCGTCACTCAGATGCAAGTAACTTTTCGTGATATTAAATTAAAATAAGTTTATAAACTGAACTCGCCAATCTGACATTTCAGGGATGTTATTTTATCATTCAGCTTGAATTTAATTGTATGATCGTTTGGTAAATTACGGAATACCTTAAATTCTTATGATTTTCCAAGGTACAACTTCCGCTTTTATGGAAAATAATGAAATTTTGATCAAAATCACGATTTTCTCTAAAAAGTACAAGTAAATACATAACATTACAAAATAGTAAGGGCCATGCAAATATCTCTATATAAAATGTATGAGATCTTGTTCATTAAGATTTTCTGTCTGTCTTAGACATATAAAGGTGAAAAAGTGTAAAGAGGAAATTTTGAAACCATCCTCTAAGAATGCTTTCTTCACAGTAGTTTTAAAAGAAAGAAAAATTTACAAAAATATCAAACAGTCTTTCTGTGTATAGATAAGTGTTACTTATGTTGTGTATGCTCCTTTGTTGTACAGACATTTTAAGTCCTGTCTTGGCTTATTGTGAATCACAATTTGTTTTAGCTATGCTATGAGTTCTGTTGTTATATAGAAATTTGTCATGTTTGCAAATAAATTTAGAAGTCACTCTCAGAACAGACCATCTGTGAGAAGGATTGCCTGTAAAGAAACACCAGTATTTTTTGCCATTTAATTAATTGAACATTAATGCGAAATTTTGATTACTTTGTTGTGTATTTCTCCCATTTTAAAATTAAAATTTTTCTTTATTTTTTAGTATTCAAAGCCTTTCATTGAACAGCACCTCATTATCTAATGCTCAGAAATTCAATCTTCACGCTATCGTAGTTAGTTTGCTGCTCCTAATACCGACAGTTGTCAACATAACGCCGTTAGCAGAATATGCGTCTTCTATCATCGAACAACGTAAACAAGATGCTCCTCATTTGCTTCCAGATTTAGAGTCACACTATCCAGCAAATTGTGAGATGGCCAACAAGTTACCACATCTGTTAGTTGACCAGGTATAAACATTTCATTATATTTTTCTTCTAAATATTTTCTAAGAATGTAATGAAAGCTTCCAATATTAAGAAAAAAGTACATGAATAAGTACAATTCTAATTGGAAAATGATCACTTATTAACCTTTCAAGTTGTCTTATTGAAGACTAATAATACCCAAGTATTTGTATGAAAACTCATTGAATACATTACCAAACATACGTCTTTAAAATAGACAAAAATTGCACCGAAACAAATACAGTCAGAGAATACAGAAGAAATATATAGGCTCTAAAATTTTTACTGCAAGATTTGGATATCAAATGTCAAACTATACATGTCAGTGCATTAAATATGTATATTTTTATAGATGGCAGTTTGCGAATATGTCAAACAAGGTGGCATCGATCCTTCCAGACTTCAACAAACTTCTCCCTATGGAGCAGGAGGTCCAGAATTGATAATTGGCTCGCAACGTAACAGCTGGATAGAAAATGGTGCTAGAGGCAGTATCATAGAAATACCTGTTGCTGAAGTTGACAGTGCTGCCAGTTCACCGGGTGTACAAAGGGTAATTATCATTTTTTGTTTCTTTCTATTCCCCAAAAATTAACGTTTACCAATAGCCTAAACCATTTGCTTTTTACTTATGAATGGTGATATGTCTTCAGTATTTTCGTTAGGAAATTTTAGGGGCACCCCCCCCCCCTGCCTCTCTTGTAAACATGCCTCTACTTATTAGTTCAACTGGCTGGTTTAACTGGCTGATTGAAAAAGATGTATATGGAGCAATTCTTCAAAATCACAGCAATCAAATTAAATCAACTGATGTTATCGTTACCAACTGAAACTATTGAAATTAAAGAAATTTCTAAATTACAGATTACATTTTTGTATATATTTGGGAAAAACATGTTTTCTAGTTTTTATTTAATTCTATGATGGCAAACATTGTAATATGGATTTGTAAAATTGAATGCAGTTGTGCATTTAATTTTTTAGGATTAGATGTATCTATGAGCAAATTTAATTGAATAAAACTAAGCTTCAACTAGCAACAATAAATAATTTTAAACTTATTGAAGAAGTCATTGGTTAATTTGGCTCATCATTAGAATTCTCTCTCCTCATTAATGTTCTGTAACAGATAAGTATTTGAAATTTGACTTACGTACAAAATATAGTATTGCAATATTGAAAAATTACAGTTTGTGCTTTATTGAAAATTTTCCTCACACATGAGAGAAAGATATCTCTATAATATTGCAATAAACTCGGTGGGTTCAAAGTTAATACATTTTAAAAACTGACAGTCACTTCACTTTCTAGAACTTTTAATTACATGTAAACATCAAATATTTCCAACGGCTGATTCTAATATAATTTACAACGAAATCATAACAACAAATAAGCTGATCACAGTAAACTAACTGACTAAAAATACTGAAATAAAAATCGGCTTATATATAATACGTTGAGTTTCCTGCTCATTCTAGATTTTGTTACCCAGCGTCGAGATCGATAGTTTTTAGCTCAATTTGAAGGTTCTAGAAATTGATGTTTTTATGTTCTTTGGAATGAATACTGTTTTACGTTGCTTTCGCCAGGGACAGAGTGGATACATTTTATAACAATATGATCAAATAGTCTTCCTGGGTACAAATAAGTGAATTGTACTTTGTGTGTTGTGGAAGACATTTCAACTTTAACTTTGGAGTTGTCAGTCAGTGTATATTAGTTATTTGTTATTTCTTGAAGAATTACAGAGATCCACAATTTTCTGATGTTTATCAAATAAATTTGATAGTAACAGTTTATCTAACTTGTTAGCTGAAATCAGCACACCATCACTAGGACTGGACCATATTTGGCAATAATTTTTGCTAGACAAGTATAATAGCAAAATCCTCACTATCAAGTAATGAAAGGTCAGATAAAATGTCACTGTCCAATTAATTCACTAGCAAAAAATTTTACATATCAGTGAATATTCAAGAAATAGTGTATTATTAATACATATAGTGATTCATGACTCCAGAGTTGAAACATCTCCAGAACAATTAAGTATATACAATATACCAGTTTGTTTATAAGAGGACTGGTTGATCATATTGCAGAGTTTTCTTTTTCTCATAAAATCTATGATGAAGACTTTCTATAAAGGTAAACCAGCAATCCAGACATTTTTTTCTAAGTTTCCATGTGTTACATTTATTTCCATTACAAGTTTCTCTTCCAGAAAAGAAGTGAGGAGAACCCCAATGAACAGGCAAAAAAGAAAAAAAAAATACACATAGCCCTACTTTCCTAATAAAACATAAACATTACCTTTCATTTGGGAAAAATATTGTATAAAATGTAAAGTCACAAATTTAATTTACAATTATTTATTTTTCATTCTTAATTCATGCAACAAAAATGCTTTTATATTAGGATCTTGTACTTTTTCATTGATTTCTTTCATAGCATGTTCTCCCCCATCTTTAAAATAAGCACTCAGTTTTTCAGCATATTCCAACCATACACAGTTCGGGCATCCAGACATGCAACATGTTGTGGGTTCTTCAGGGTAGCCATCTTGCTCTGTACTTTTATTTTCTGTACATTCTTCAGTTGATTTCTTGTGACATTTTCTTGTAGTTATTAAAGTTAGTGCTTGTTTACATCTGTTTAAATTAGATTTTAAATTTCTTCCACAAATAGGGTTGTACTTGGGGATAACCTTTATCATAGTTTCCAACTGTAAACATACTTGTTATATAATGCAACGTCACGGGAGTGCATTTTGTTTCGCTTTGAAGTTCATTCTTTTGAAAATCGTAATTGATATATAAATAAAAATCTACAGTACAAACTTCAATGAAACAAACATTGATTTTTCCAATAAGTATTACATAACCTAACAAATTTCATCTGACATGGAACAGTAAAACACAGAACAAATTTTGTCCATTTAATGTTTTGTCACAGGTTTTGTCATCTATCAAATACAACATACAAGGGTCATATCAAATGTTTGGGTGTGCGGGAACATAAGAAACAATTGACTAATTATATATTGATTAAAATTGAAAATATACCTATGAATCAAATGTAACTTAAAAAATTCATTCACATTCACATACCATTTTAATCAATCATTTGTAAATTCAGGAAGTTATCCATTTAATTAGGAATAGATTTTCATTGAAACATAGACTATGAAACCCTCTAGACCGTCTGAGGGAGCGTTATCTAATCACTGCCAGATTCATTCATTCAAGAACTGATTTTAACAGCATTTACTTTTTTTTCTGAAAATAGTTATGATCGTTCACACGGAAGAATATCGGAATTGTTATTTCTTCCCAAGAAAGAAGCATTTATGACAAGAGTTTACTTTTCATGTAGAATTTGCCTTGAAAGTAAACATTTAGTACTACATTTCTTGCATCATTGCCATAGTTTGCGTTTACCGTAATGCCCTAGAACTAGCTGCTTTATTGATGTTTCTAATATTTTTAACATTAAGTGTGAGGTTATGTTGTTATGTTATGTTACTATTTTACTATTTTCTTCCTACAAATTTACACATTAAAAGCTGTTTGATTTTTATTGTCTAAATTACTACCATAATTTATTATCCAAACAAATTATATATGGTTATTATTCTGATTTTAATTTACGGTATACACATATTACATAATCAATAATTAGATGAAACATTTTGCATTTTATTTTAGAAATATGCAGAGGAAGAATTAACATTCGAAAGTATGAAAAAAGTTCTTACTGAACCACCAGAGGTGAGGAAAGAAGCTGAAGCTGAAAGAAGAAAAGCTTTGAATTACACTTTCAGAACCGCCACATTCTCAGAATTAATCCGAAGAACCCAACCAAAGGTAAATGCTTTAAAAACAATTAACAATTCATATAGTAAGTTCGTTGTTTCTCTTTTACAGCATGATATTCTCCAAAACAAGCTCAACGAGATTTTCAAATCACTCAACGAAAATCGAAGTCCAACCGACGAGAAAAAATCAGCAGTACCAACATACGAACAGAATTTCCCCGAATTGTTTTATCATTGAACTTCCTCCGTCTTTTGACTGTCGTTTTCCAGAGTTTTGATAGTGAATTTTTAAACATGCTTGTAAGCACAATGAATACTTATAGGCTAATATTATGGTTTCATTAATTGTTTTGTCTGTGGGTGATGTCTATAAAGTAGATGATAGCTATTGTTTTATGGGTCATATATGGTGGGTAAGAAGTTTTTAATTAATTAATTATTAAAATAGTACCACACTATTATCATCAGGTGATTAGGTTTTCACGTCTAAAATTACTTGTGACATTTGTGTTAATTTCAAATGAACAACCAGTCTGAAACAAATATCTTGTTTTGATCATTGTAGATTGAATTTTATTGGTAAGCTTTAATCACTGCATGTGGTTTATTCCTCTTCTTACACTTGCTGAAATTAGAAAAGTTGTTTTTCAACAATAAAAGTTAACGACGATTGGAACATATAACCATCTAGTGATTGATACTAGCTACACAGATTTTCCTAACATAATGTTTACTGATGTAATTCTTCATTAAACAATCTGCAAGAGAATGTAGCAGACAGTGGATTGCCGAAAAAAATCTGCTGTTGAAGTAAAGCATAAACTTACTAACTGTAGTTTTTGCGGGCTGTTTTGTCGTTTTCTGTTGGAATTTCTTCTGAACGTTTTATTTGCAACTGCAAATTCAGCAGCGCGCGCATAGTTGATATCTCATAGAAAAACTATCTACCCCATTATGTTATTGCATAATATGAATCTGATGTTGTTAACGTCTCGGCTCCAACTCTGCAGCAATTTCTTCGCTGGCTAACTTCTCAGGGACTACACTATCCGAAAAAGTTATCACAGTCAGGGAAGCTCAAACTGACCAGGGAATGTTAGTAAAATTAATGGGCTTATCAGGAAAATCTGGTATATTGTTTCCAGTATTGTAGTAATTTTTAAAATTTTACCTCCTAATTGTTTATATATATATTTTGTATAGACATTATCAAGCAAAATTTTTCATACAAAACTTATAGGTAACACTTGTCCCCAGCCGATTTCAATCCCGGAAATAAAGAGCAACAAATTTACATTCAGCTAGGATGTTGAACATGACGTTGACTAATGTTACACCAAATTTCCAGGTAAATTTAATTTTTACAATCGAACCCATGTTTTTTATTCCAGTAATTTACTTGTTCTTTTCTGACTACTCTCTTTTGTTGAAACATGACTAGGTTTGAATGTCATGTCTGAATATAAAATTTTCCTTTGTTTGTATTTCCTGTACTGAAGTGGTGTAGACAATTTGTAAGAGTTGCTAATACTTGAGACAAAATTAACTATACTTTGGTGATAATTTAGCTTCAACATGCAAATGTTTTTTTCATTTGTCAAAAAATATGAGAGATTAATTTTATTTGTTTATCCAATGAATTTGTCAATTATAAAAAATTGTATATATCAGGGATACACACAGTAACTGTCAGTGACTCCAAACTTGGATTTGAAACACGATGGACATAATCGAATGATATTAACAATGGATTATTACAACTTGAGTGATTTTAATAATCGAATGATCGCTCGAATGACCCATCACTCGGATGACACGCTTATGATTCTAACGATTCTCGCTTGTTTTATTCTCAGATCCCTAACATTTGCTACGGGTCAGCGGCTGCCCTGTGTATGAACATTTAAATTTAAGTAAATTTATACTTTTAAATTTTTCCTAAATATGCATTTAATTTAAAATTTATTTGTGAAGGAACTGTTATTAATAATTCAAAGAAAAGTATAATGTTCCTTAATCTAGATTAACAGTGAATTCATCAAATTCCTTCGTATTGCAATAATTGCACTGTAGCCTGAAAATTCAGTATTTACATATATCTTGTGTCCAATGAAAGACGAGAATCGAACGAAAGTGCCTCTATATGAACGCCTAATGGCAGAAAAACACTTCTCGATTCGCAAGGAATTCATTCGGATTATAACTCGAATGCAGCATCGCTCGATCTATGGTACCGCTCGCCCTCGTAGCTCGTTATTCGGTCAAAGTTTCGTCACTATTTGAAATGTCAACTCAACAGAAAAGTATACTCAATATACAATACTCCTATTAGTACACACGGATTGATAATATTGTTGATATTTCTTTCACTCAGAACGTCTGTGAGGATGACTTCCTATAAAGGACAAGCAATATTCCCGGCAATTTTTCGAAACTGCCTTGCTACACTTGTCTCTATTACAAATTTCAAATACTTATCTATTAGAAAACAACTCACAAATGAATATCCTAATGAACAGGCGTAATAATCAAGGACTATTTTCTTGCAAGCTATGAATTGGTGTCTTGTCTCCTATAACAATACAATACTTGATAAAGTCCCAAAATTGTGAACTTTCGGATTTTTCAGTTTGGCGCATATGCGTACCTTGCTTATAAACCATGAACACCCAGAGGCGAAAATGGGACTTGAACCCACAAAGCCAAAGCAGTGAAGAACAGCAGTACAAAATAGGAAGGCGACTCATCATTTACATGCTCAGGACAATTTGGCAAAGTGAGCAGGAAAAGTCACAACTTTTTTGTGGAAGTTGTAGTTGGTTGAGACTCTTATCTTGTAATATTTATTTCTTAAATTTTCGTATTACCTTCTTCTTCCGATAAAGTTTTCGTCTTGTGTCTACTTGTGAAATATTTTAATGTTTTTTCCACCCTAGGAAAGGCCTTGATATTTCGTCTGTACACAATTTGTTTTTAAGTGAACATAAAAATCTTTTACTATAGTGTTTGCTGTCGTGTTTGCAATCCAAAGTGCTTCTTTATTAATTAGCTTCTGTATTTGTGTTGAATATATTATTGTTTGTATTGCTATAACTAAATTTATTTAAAATACATTGAACATAAATATATTCGAAATGAATCCCTAAACTTAAGAAAAGCTTGGTAAGACTAGAAATTATAAAATATTAAGGAAGTTTTTGAGATGAGATTATTTAAACACTAAAAAATTTCTATTAAAGTGATTTTTTAGTGTTCATATCAAAAACTTCCTTAAAATCCTATATAATATATGTATATAAAGTATTTGTAGACGTGTTAATACTGAATCAATATCAATCATCAATTTTTGTAAAATAAATCTTTTCCCACTGTCTAAATACATATTTTTCTCAACTTGCTAGAGGAATGTTAGAAATTTAAATTTAAGATAGAATATTCAAATAAAAATGTGATTTAAAGATGACTATAAAATAAAATTTCCAATGCTTATTAGATATTGATATTATTTTAAATGCTAACATTGGTAATGCTTCTATCGTGAAATTTAACGATTCGAAAAAATATATAACAGTTCTGTATAAATTCTGAAATTTATAATAGTTGTACCTTTCTCTGTGATATGCTAGGAAAAATAATATTTTACCAATTTAAATGTTGTAATCTTGAAAGTTTGTTAAAATTTAGTACAATAATATTTATTTAGTTAACTTATTTTTGTATGTTGGTAGGTCTGAAAATAAATACAAATGTTGTTAAAATGGTGAATTAAAATGTATGTCGGTTCAATTGAAATTGTTATTTACTGCATTCCTTCTCATTACTGTTTTAACTACCAAATTGTGAAATTTGTAAGTGTACTAATAGATTAATAAAAGCAAATGCTTTGATAAAAACAAAGCCCTGGTGATTCTCACTTATGATGATTAATTTGGACAGCTTCTAGCTTCGTCAGAAAATAATCTTGAACAAAAATACTAAATGTTCAAATTTATGGTAAGGTATTATAAGAAGATATAAAAAAGAACAAAATGAGAAATGTTTAAGACCAAAATTAGGAAAATATGAAATTACTGCAATTAAAGACGAAAACCACTTACAAATCCATAACTATAACAAAGAAAAAAATATAGTGATAGAAAACAGAAATATATATTTTTTTATTTATTTTCCCCTGAAGGAGCATGCTGCATATTCGAAATCCTCAGTAAAACTGCATGTTTGCCTTATAAAACACTTTGACCTTGATATGACCTAGGTGATGGTATGGTTAAGGTCATACATAGTCGGTCGTAACATTTTCCATTTTTTTCATTTAAAAATGCCAACTTAAAATTGAAATGACCCCCAAGGTCAAATTTTGGGTCACCATTGATTGAATAGCCAAAGAAAAATAATAACAAAGAAAAAAATATAGTGATAGAAAACAGAAATATGTTTAATTTGATCAGAAAATAACAGAAACTATACACAGAACTAAACAAAACATGGTCATTTAAAAATATAAAGAAAATACTACAAACTAAAATTATAAACGTCAACTCAGACCTACAACCAGAAAAAAGGAAATCAGAGATAAAGAAAGCTTACAAAAAATGAAGAATTACAAATCTCCAGGAAAAGACCAAATAACAGCAGAAATGTTAAAATATGGTGGAAACATAGATAATACAACTTCAAGTACTCCAAGATAACAGAAGATTTGAAAAGTATCCGGATACAATCCATAACAGTATTCCATAAAAAAGAAACCTTCCTCCCTATAAATGTTCTCAGTAAAATATTTATGTGTGGTAGTATGTAACGTATTGTTATAAAATTCATTTACACCGCAAAAAATTAGGAAACCCTTTAAAAGTTATTGAAAAGAATAAATACAGCGTGATTTTCGAATTGAATGTCACATATAGTCTGGCATACCAGACGTGACCATCGAATTCTGGTATTTTCGATGATACTATTTAAGCACGATTGTCTTATGCGACAAACAGTTTATAATGAGTGCAACTTGAATTTAATCGACAGAACGAAGCGATCAGCTGCTTCAATATGTTGTTTTGTAAATAAGTGAGTTTATTTTGTTCGAATAAATATATTGATTATGAGTAAACAATTTGATTAATTGAACCAGCGGAATCTTTAATAGTATTAACGAAAACTGTGAATTTGGGCAGCTAACAATCTGGGATACAAGCTTATCTTAATAGAAGGAGTTAACGAATATAAGACAATGTGATCCAAAGGATGAATTTCCCGATACGACATAAAAACTTTCAGGATTTTTCTTTGGCTATATTGATGATCTGAGAGTTAACCTTGACTATGATCTTGAAGTTCATTTCAAGGTCATGTTAACATTTTAACCCTAATTTTTTACCAGGGAAATGGAAAGAGTAAAAAAAATGCATCTAACTCTGCCGTTGACCATATTTCAATTCTAAAATGGTACAAATATAAGTGATGGAGGTAGAAATTTTTATTTTCTTCCTGTCTTTCTGAACAACATCAGGCCAATTATTTGCAATATTTTACTACTGAAAGATTGATAATAAAGTATTTAAGTTAATAGGAATTTTCAGCCTATCAGATCTAATATTAACCCTCGGGAAGTTTTCTGGTTTTATGAACAACAATTTTTCGATAATTCACCCCAAAGCGTTGGAAATAAGTAACAGAGGTTGAAATTTTCATTTGTATCCTATGGATTCCGAAATTTACACTCCCGGTTTTTTTATTTATTTCCCTCTGAAGGAGCATGCTGCATTTTCGAAATCCTCAGTAAAACTGCATGTTCGCCTTATAAAACACTTTGACCTTGATATGACCTAGGTGATGGTATGGTTAAGGTCATACATAGTCGGTCGTAACATTTTCCATTTTTTTCATTTAAAAATGCCAACTTAAAATTGAAATGACCCCCAAGGTCAAATTTTGGGTCACCATTGATTGAATAGCCAAAGAAAAATACTAAAAGTTTAATCTTGTTCCCCCACAATACATTCGGTTGTTATGTGGCGGTTGCCATACTTTTGGATCACCACCTTGTAAATAGTAAATCTCACCGTAATAAATTAAGTAAAAAGATTTTTAAGTTAAACTGTTTTATTTAAAATTAAGGCAATATGATGTTTGTTAACAATTTACTAAAAGCTAAAAAATAATTCGGTAGGTCCTAGGTACCACTCATCACACCTCTTTGCTCATCAATCTAGGTCATTAATCAAACAAAAATATAAAATCGTTGGCCGTAACGTAACCTGAGTAAATATGTAGGTAAATAGCATTTATAATGACAGCGGTTGACTTAATAGAAATTTGAGGCGCCCAACGATTTTTTTGACTCATTAATGACTTAGATTGATGAGGAGAGTGGTATCACGAGTGATACCTAGGACCCACCAAATTCTTTTTTAGCATTTAGTACCTTATCAACATCAATATTGCCTTAATTTTAAATAAAACTT
Organism: Octodonta nipae; assembly: GCA_034190945.1. Lineage (NCBI taxonomy): Eukaryota > Metazoa > Arthropoda > Insecta > Coleoptera > Chrysomelidae > Octodonta > Octodonta nipae. Next base: position 167,221,351 of record CM067217.1, on the reverse strand, counting down.
AAAAATATTTTTTACTTAATTTATTTTCAAGTTTAAGTTTTTTATTTTCTTAGATAATATTCCTTATTCTATTTAATTCCTTGAATGCCTCATTATTACAAGGTTTGTTCCCTGACAATTTTTGCAGTCTGACTCCTCATTACATAATTCTTCCAAAGATTTTCCCGCATCAGGGCAACGTATGCCTGCCTACCTTCAAAAAATTTACTACTGCGTGGTCCACAATGCTGCCTTGCATTTTGTGGTCAGTGGAAGGTCATGATAAAATTAAGGGCAACATCCTTCTTTCAGCCATCCCATAATTGAACTTTGCTGGAAATTTTATGGCTTTAGTGTGACACCATCTTTTCCAAAGACGATCCGAACTGTAGGTATATCTGTTTCGTACATTTGTGTTCGAGGCCTAAGTCTTGAAGGGAAAACGCTTACGACATGTCATTTTTATCTACCTAAATGTCACACAGTCCTCGGCAAGTTTAAACCTTTTACCTTAACTTGAATGGTGTACCGCTAACAACATATCATTTTTGGCCACCCTAACGCCACAAAATCTTGATTTGGGTGTAAGATCCATGCTTGTATCAAAGCTCTTTCATTTCATACCAATATTTATAGCAGGTGAAAAAATATATACTTAATCCGCCATTTTGTTGGCGGCCATATTGGATTTTCTTTTTTTTTCATAGTGAACTTTATTCTTCTATTCTAGCCCTTTTATTCGATACCCATATTGAGGTAGTTGTTAAACTGTAAAAGAATATGTAATCCGCCATTTTGTAATACAAAATATATTAAATTGTATTGTCATCAAAACTAAATGTGTGAACGAAATATCAGATCAATATGTCAACTGGAATGGGGTGAAGTCAAATTTTAATTACTAGGCTTGACCCAAACAAACAGGGCAAGCTAAATAAAACCGTTAAAAAAAGGAGACGCTATGTCAATCAACAGTGTGGAAAATGTTATCATATAATGAAAGTTTTCACGGCCGTGTTCTGTTGAAATATCTTCTGCCTAATGTTTCGTCTACAACTACGGTAGACATTTTCAAAGGCAAACGGTATGGCAGTTAGGTGGAATACTTTATGGTGGCAGTGGGCTAAGTGTAGTAGTAGTAGTGGCATAAGATTCCTCTAGGTTAAATTGAATTAATCCTAAGTCTAAATATTAGTTGCTTATAGCAAATACTTATATAATATCAGGCAAACATTTTTTTTAGATATACAAATCGCTGTGATATCTTTTCCTAAAATATTTTGAAAAAATAACTAATAAGTTAGCAGTTTTCATATATGTTGATATGTATTATTTAATTTTTCGATTAAAATAATCAGAGATGTAATTAAAATTGTAAATTTACCTCCTGACCATTTTTAGACAAGACAGGTCATTTTTTCCATACTTTTTAGAGACATACACTGCAAAACGTTACAAAGTTTATTCAAATTGTAAAAGCTAGATAAAATTTCCAAAGTCACGTATATCCACAAGATCAAAGATTAAAGAATATTTTATTGATCAATTCATACAGCTAACAAATTTTTCTCAATCAATAAAATTAATTATGAATTGAGTCATCACCTAAAAATGACCAAGTCATTAAACCGCATGACTCATTTCGAACAACAAACTATCATTTCGCAATAAGTAGAAATTCATTTAAAAATCATGTGGGTGTACTGCTTGTTTATGTTAATGTTTATTTTTAAGTATTATCACAGTATAATAAAATTGTAGAATTATCATACAAAGTTAATCCGCCTATTTACAGAAGTACCTACCTCAATCGCTATTAAAAGATTAATGTTAAAAATTATACTGAAAAGTAGAATCTTAGTGTGAGGGGCTCTGATGTATTTTAAACACTTAGTTTATAATGAATATATAACCCTCTGCACAAGAGTGACTATTAATAGCAGCAGCTGTGTATACCAGGTGGCCTTTTCATGTGTAGAAATCCCGTACTTTATATTAGATATTTGAAAGGGATTTTCTTAATCTGATTCACTGTGTGAGTTTTTTTATACTATAAATAATAGAGTTGCGGTGCTTTTGGATATAGGACTTAAATAAATACATGAAGAAAAACCGACCTCTTAAATAAATAACTTAACTAAAAAGCATGAAATAATTTTTTGCTACAACAATTAAATACTTTTTCTGAATTCGGTGCCAACTTGAACACCAAAGTTGCAAATTACAACTTATAAATGTACCTCCCAAAATATTTTAATTTTAGCTTGGCACCGACTTCATAAAAAGTATTTAATTGTTGTAGCAAAAAATTATTTCATGCTTTTTAGTTAAGTTTTTTTTGAAGTCGGTTTTTCAATGTATTTATTTTACAATTTTTAGTAATGTTATTGGCATAATTGGATGCAGTTTGCAAATCTAAATAACTTTTCGATATTGCCTAAAATAATGTATTTTTCTTTTAATCATCATTTAGTAGTTTACTGTTGAATAGAATAACTTGTTTTCTAAATATGTATATGTATTAAGAAAATCTTGTATATGATTCTAACTTTGGTGGATACTCTATATTGTAGACGATTTGAGTCTTATCATCCTTTAGGTCTGTTAATTATACTGACATTCATTTAATAATCTCCTCTCCGCGGAATCTTATAATAAATCGTTATACAGTTTTAATTGATACAGCATAATAGTTGATCAACTGATATTTATTTCGATTTATGTCCAATCAACTTTCAATTAATTACAATTTTTAATAATACAGCACAATTGGATGCAGTTTTCAATTCTAATAAACTGTGTTTGATTACAAGTTGAGATATTATAAAATAATTTGGTCAAGTGCGAGTTGGACTCGCATACTAAGGGTTTCGTACCACCTTCAAGATTCGCTTGATTTTTATAAGAATACATATGTATTTAGTTTTCAAATTTGGCCCCCAAAAATTAACATTAGAGTTTTATTTTTCTAATAAACTTTCAGGGAATCTACTGTCTGAGGCTCTGTAAATTGGAAGATATAGGGCAAAATAGGTCAAGTTTTGTTATAAATTATTAAATTTATATTCAAATTATTTAAAAATACAAATAAAATATATTTTTCAAAATTTAAATAGTGTAGTTTCTAAAATGGGAATTAAATCTATGTTTAATATTTTTGCTAATATATTTTAAACAAATGATTTAAAAATATGATATATTTGTAATTCACATAATGAACCTTTTATTTGATATATTACATGATGCGTTTGAAAATTGAATTTTTATTTTCCATTTAATTGTATAATTTGTCCCTAAAATTACTATGGAGGTTTTCTAATAATTTTTCTTATAAATTTCAAGTGAGCCCCAGTACCCCTAATTATTTTCAAAATTTTAGTATGGTTTCGGAAATAAAGCGAGAAATAAGAATTTTTTATGTTAATATCTTGTAAACAAATAATTTAAAAAATATGAAAAATATATATTTATATTGCTCATAATGAGCCCCTTCATTTGATATATTGCATGATGCATTAAAAAATATTTTTTATTTTCCGTTCAGTTCTATAATTTGGCCACCAATAATAATATTAAAGATTTCTTCGTATTTTTCCTGCAAATAAAGAAATTTAGGTCTTATAGTTTGGGGAATAAAGGGGAGAATGGATAATTTTTTTAATCTTTTAATTAATTTATTTTACAAATATGAAAAAAATATATTTGTTTTCGTCATAATGAGCCCTGTTTTCTGAATGTTATTTGTGGCATCTTCTAGTTTATTTTAGATTTTCTTGGGAATAATACCACATCAGAGTTCAAACTTGTGTATATTTTAAAACCAAACGTTTCAAAATCCTGTCGGATTTCGTTTTCAATGGATATAAATTTATAAAGTAAAATTGAAATATATGACAATTATTTTGACAAATATGTTTACGTTACTATGGATAAATTTCTTTGATTTTAAATATACAGGGCGCACAAGAAATTCCAAAGATCATTATAAATCAAAAAAAAAATTTTCAAGTTGGAAGAACTTGAAAAAATTGTCTTCAGAATTTATTTGTGGCGTTCCTAGGGACGACTTTCTTTTTAAGATAGTGCATTTGCCAAAAAATGCGATCAAAGAATTCTGATAATTCAGTGATCCCATTAAAGTCATAAGGGAAAACCTAGGAAAAACCTCATGAACTATCCCGATATAGGGTTGTTCAAAAGGATATGCCCATTGTTAATTTCATCTTTAATTATCGGCAACCAGACATGACTGAAATCTACGGAAGTAGAAGCGATGCAGTCGTTTTCATTTAACAGAATTAAGGCAGATTCTTTTAATTTTCGTTTTGTGCAGTGTTCTTCTTTGTGTAATATTGTTGTGTTTTGAAATTGTATTTTATGGCCTTGGTCCCAAGCATGTTCACAAATTTTTGATTTTTCGAACTGACGTTTCTTTATGTAATTTTGATGTTCATTTATTCGAACATTAAGAGGTCTAGAGGTTTCTCCAATATAAAACTTATTACATTCACAATAATGTAATAAGTTTTATATTGGAGAAACCTCTAGACCTCTTAATGTTCGAATAAATGAACATCAAAATTACATAAAGAAACGTCAGTTCGAAAAATCAAAAATTTGTGAACATGCTTGGGACCAAGGTCATAAAATACAATTTCAAAACACAACAATATTACACAAAGAAGAACACTGCACAAAACGAAAATTAAAAGAATCTGCCTTAATTCTGTTAAATGAAAACGACTGCATCGCTTCTACTTCCGTAGATTTCAGTCATGTCTGGTTGCCGATAATTAAAGATGAAATTAACAATGGGCATATCCTTTTGAACAAACCTATATCGGGATAGTTCATGAGGTTTTTCCTAGGTTTTCCCTTATGACTTTAATGGGATCACTGAATTATCAGAATTCTTTGATCGCATTTTTTGGCAAATGCACTATCTTAAAAAGAAAGTCGTCCCTAGGAACGCCACAAATAAATTCTGAAGACAATTTTTTCAAGTTCTTCCAACTTGAAAATTTTTTTTTGATTTATAATGATCTTTGGAATTTCTTGTGCGCCCTGTATATTTAAAATCAAAGAAATTTATCCATAGTAACGTAAACATATTTGTCAAAATAATTGTCATATATTTCAATTTTACTTTATAAATTTATATCCATTGAAAACGAAATCCGACAGGATTTTGAAACGTTTGGTTTTAAAATATACACAAGTTTGAACTCTGATGTGGTATTATTCCCAAGAAAATCTAAAATAAAATAATGAGCCCTTTTTTGATATATAACATGATGCGTTAGAAACAGCTTTAATTTTATATTTTCCATTTAATTCTGTAATTTGCCCCCCAAAATTAAAAGTATTATTATTTTTCCAGTAAACTTCAGGTTAGACTCTATAACTCTATTTTTTTCAAAACTTTACGTTTTATAGTTTCGAAGATAGGGGGGGGGGGAATGGGTAAATTGTGGTATATTTTCGTTAATATCTTTGAAATTATTTTTTTTAAATATGAAAAAACATACTTGGGTTCCTCAGAATGAGACCTTTCATTTGATGTATTACATGATTCGTTTAAAAAAAATAATTTTTAAAACTTCATTTAATTCTATAATTTGTCCCCCAAAATTAATATTATATATTATTTTTCCTGTAAAGTTCGGGCAACGTTTTATATTTTCTAATTTTTTCAAAATTTTAGGCTCAGTAGTTTCGGAGATCAGGGGGGAACGGTCGATTTTTTTAGTTCCCCCCCCCCCAGAAATACCCCTAAAATGAAAATTTCTTCTTTTGCGATATGTACTCCTGATCGGGTCACCAAACTATACATTGATACCAAATTTCAAACTCTTCCGTCCAGCAGTTTAGGAGAAAATTGCTGTGATGTGACAGAGGCAGAAATCCGAAGTGATATTATAAGAGTATCCGTATATTGTATAGACGGAACCCTAAAAATAAAGGACCCTCACTTTTAAACAAAATTTATGTAGTTTTTGAAACTTAGTATATAGTTGGAAACGTTACATAATTACTTATTATACAATTTTTAGTGCAATAGCATAAGTAAATGCAGTTTTTTAATTCTAGTTATTTCTATTTGATATCAATTTTAGATATTAACAAAAGAAAGAGACCTTACTTTTAATCAAAACCTCCTCTTTAGTTAAAAAAGTTGCATGGAATGATTACTGTGTATGTTTTAGACCATCCAACTCTGTTTCTGAGGAATAACTTTTTCTCGTAAAATTATTAATAAAAAGAAATCGTTTTATTTATGAATACACACTGTATATACAGACCAACCGAAAATCTTTACTTCGAACTTGATTTACTGACATTTATTTTCATTTACCACAAGTTCCGAAAAGAAACGTTTTATTTTTTTAATACTTAAACTTTACTCACACTCAAGTCGTTAAAAAAGTTTTTCCCGATGTTCTAGAAAACGCTGCAAGCTATGTTATTGAGAAATTATGGAAACATTTCGGGATCCCCGGAACTAATCTAATTTCTATTTAATTTATTATGTCCATGTTTGCAATACTTTTTTTTCTTAGGTATTTTTAATACCAGCGACTCCACCAAAGTTTATTGTATAAGAAAGTCGCTAAAACAGTTTTTCCCGATTTTCTATAAACCGTGCACGCTATTTTATTGAAAAAAATATATGAAACCATTTAGGGACTCCCGGAACTAATCAAATTTCTTTTTAAATTATTATATCCCATGTCCCGAACAGAATTTTTTTCCGTATTTTTAATACCAGCGACTCCACCAAAGCTTATTGTATAAGAAAGTCGCTAAAAAAGTTTTTCCCGATTTTCTAAGAAACGATTCAAGCTATGTTATTGGAAAAAATATAGGACCACTTCGGGATCCCCGGGAAAGGATTCAGTATATATGGCCAAAATTTCTTTGGTCATTTGCGAGTAATCGCCGACCAAACATAAAAAAACATCGATACAGACGAATTGTGAAACTCCTTTTTGAAGTCGGGTAAAAAAGAACATTATACAGATAAATCATACCGTTTTAATTCATCCGAGACAGAAGTTAATAGAAAAGTCATTCGCACCAGCGACGGCGACAACCAACTCATCCGATTGCATTAGTCAAAACTTTGGAAAAATGCATTAATAAAATTTCGTGTTAATGTATTGGATTTTGTGCAGGAGAAATTTCTCTGCCTCCAAATATGTATGTGAGTACCTAACAAAATAAATTAGAGTAGTCTAAAATTCGTGAACGTGCTTTTGATTTTAGCAATAAAACACAATTTTAAAATTCAACCATATTACACAAATAAGCATACATCAGAAAACAAAAATTAAACAGTCTACCTTAATTATATTAAATGAAAGCCATCGCTTTTACTGCCGTAGCATTTACTAGTTCCTGATTATGTATAATTAAAGGTGAAATTATTAATGAACATGTCCTAGATTTTTCTCTTATGACTAATGGGATCATTGAAACATCAAAATCACATAAAATTTTGAAGACAATACTTATAATATATACCAACCTGAAAACAGTTTTCCTATTTATTTATATGGTCACAAGTTTTTTTTTTGAGCTACTCGATAAATTAAAAGCGGTACGTCATTCTAAATTGTCAATCATATAAATTCTAAATTTACATATAGCTCAGGTCATTTACGAAAATACGTGACAAAATTAATAGTAGAAAAACACTACCAGGAACGTGTTCTAAGGATAAAACATGACTAATTGCCATAAAATTCAACATTTTTTATAGATGCGGTTTTGTTTTTTTACAAAAAAGCCTCAAAAAATCGGTAACAATTTGGTTTTTTAACTATTATACAAAATCTACCATTGAAACCGTCTTTACTACTATAGGCAATGTTGTAGAGAAATGAAAAACCTACAAAATGAGCTATTATACGCTGATCTTGGTTATTTTATTGCTTAGATAATCAAACTTAAACTCGAAATTACGGGAAAAAACTTAATTGTTTATATATTTTTTTATTTTATAGTTGAAATATTCTTATTAACTAAAATAGTAGATTTGCTTATACCCAATCTATCTTATTAAAATAAATACTAAAGCCCCAGTAGTTTTTGCGAAATCGCCCTTAAACCTATAGAAGAAGTTTTTTTTAAGCTCCATATTATCTCACCACATTACCCTACCTTTATGAATAAATCAATAATTTGAAAAGTCAAAATTGCGCCCCTCAATTTTTCGTACTTCTTAAGTTCTTCCCTTTTTATCTTTGCTGCCATGTTATTATTACTGCGTCGGGTGTTGTATTGCAAACCTTATGTATAACAAGCCCTTCATAATTTTTTAATTCCATATGTATGTTATCTTTTCACATTATACTGGATGTAATGAGATTATTTATCGAGCGTTGTTTGACAACATGTCCGTTTTCAGGAAGCATGTTTCTTTTACAAAGTATACAAATACCCATCGAATTGTCTAATTGGTTCTTGTGAATTTCTCCATCACCTCTAAAATAATAATATAAATCAATTAAAAAGTTACTCCGCTAAAGACACAAATAACTATTGATTTGCTTATAATTTCAGTTAACAGTTATTTATGAATTAGGTATTAAAAGCAGAAGGTTTTTTTTTAAATTAATGTTACTTGCCTATTAAGCTCAACTGAGTTTTCGCATTCCATTTTACTAAATTTATTGCATAAATCCATTATTATACTTGAAGTTTCGTAAAGTCCGCCCCAAACAATTTCACGAATGGACTCGTCCAACCCCTCTACTTTAAATTGATCAGATATATTCAGTAATTGTTTATATTTATACTCAAAATTTAGAAAAACTGAGATGGGGAGTCTATAGGTCCACTCTTCTACTTTCCAACTCTGGTTTATTAATAATGATATGGTCATCTGGTGAGATAATATAGACCTTTAAAATAAAAGGTCTTCTCCAGGTTTAAGTTTAATTTGGCAAAAATGATAAGATCTACTCTTTAATTTAATAAGAATATTTCAAGTAAATAATAACACTATATATAAACAATTAAGTTTTTTCCCGTAATTTCGAGTTTGATTATCTAAGCAATAAAATAACCAAGATCAGCGTATAATAGCTCATTTTGTAAGTTTTTCATTTCTCTACAACGTTGCCACAGTAGCAAAGACGGTTTCACTGGTAGATTTTGTATAAATGTATAAAAGGTAAAAAACTAAATTGTTACCCATTTTTTGAGGTTTTTTTGTAAAAAAAAACAAAAACGCATCGATGAAAAATGCAATTAGTCATGTTTTATCCTTAGAACACGTTCCTGGTAGTTTTTTCTACTATTAATTTTGTCACGTATTTTCATAAATAACCTAAGCTAATAGTAGAATAATTTCCATTTATAACGAAGAGTGACATAGACCTGATATTTTTAAAATGTGTATAGAAACTCTTCTCTCAAGTGTGGTGTTTATTCCCAAAAGTGGTATTATGACTATATATATATATACCCCCTGATACCTTCAACTATTTCTTAATTCATCTTGATTCAAAAAAATACCCACACGGTGAATCACAGATTTAGAAAATGTCTTTCAAATTCCAACAATAAACTACCCGATGTTAACATACGAAAAGGCCAGCTGGTATATAAAGCAGCTGCTATTAATAATCACACCTGGACAGAAGGTTACATACTTAGACTGCACTAATTTAAATATTTAAGAGTACCCCACAACAAGATTCATTTGTGTTTCTGTACAGTTTAACATTCAAATGTTTTATGCTCATTTTAGATTCCACTTATGGTCTAGTCAATGAAGACAAAAAACGGTAATACTGGGTAATTTGTCCAAACAATTTCCTAAAATTTTGGATTTAATATCTCCTTACCCTCTACTTCAAAGTTCACCTTGTGCCGGGGGTTGTTTTTTCCCAAGGTAGCATCCTTCCCTTCTCGGGGGTGAAAAATATTTTATGAAAAAAAGTCCAGAAATGAATAAACTAACTAATTTTAAGCAACTTTTGTTCTATAAAGTTTTTTTGGAAATCAGTTCTTTTCGAGTTAATAGCAATTGAAATTATCGATATTTCAACAAAAAAAATATTTTCATACGGTTTTTCGTAAATAAAAAAATGTCGGGTTTGTGGTTTCTATAGAACTAATACAAACGGAGTTACAGTTTGTTAAAATTTTGTTGTTCTTTGTCAGAACAAAAATTTAAAGGTTTATCGTGAAATAACTGAAAAACAATGCTTTTTTCGGGAAAAGTTGAGCAATAGCTTAAAAAATAGCTAATTCTGCTTTTTCCAGAATTGCTAAACCGGCATATAAACAAAGTTTTCCAACGTTTCGCCCACACTTATAAGGGACTTTTTCCAAATCCGGAAAAAGCAGAACCAGCTATGACTCTGGCTGCGAAAACCTGCGTTCTCATTAGCTTAAAAAATACTTTATTTGTTTTTACTGTCTTCATGAATGACACCTCGAAGAGAGTATTCAATATCTCTGACAGGTGAAGTAATCTGAAAAATTTTATCGTGACATTCTGTCCTAGGAGTTAAGGGAGAACAGCAACTACACGAAACGGCTCCAGATTCGGAACCTCTATGTGCTATTTCTCTCGAAAATCCTAGAGGTCGGTCTTACATCTCGCGTCTTCAAATTGGAGTTAGGATTTTTGTAACCTACTGCTTTTTAATAGTTTCATTTTTTGATTCAAAAATAACTCGTCATTCTTTGTTCTAAAATGTTTATAACTTTGCAGTTTTTTTGCGACACCTCGATTTTTCCAGAAATTTTGAGACGCAATTGCGACTAGAATGATATTTTGATTAGACTTTTTGGTGAAAAGGAACTCCAATTCGATCAAAAAGAATATATTAATATACAGAGAAGTGATAACCCCTCCTTTTATGAAATCGGTTACAATGGAACAAGTAAGTAATTTTACAATTAAGGGGATACAACATAAAAAAAATTCCGATGAACTGCGAACTTGCTATTTTTCAAACGTTGGTTAAACATAAAAATTAATAACAAATAAACAGTAGGTACACCTACTTAGATTTTTAATGGATTTCAAAACATTGCGAAATAATAGTTTATTTGTAATGATTCATGAGGTTTAGCGACCCGGTTCACGTCATTTTTAGGTGATGATTCAAATCATAATGAATTATAAGGTTGACAAAAATCAGTGAACTGAAGGATTGCTTAAGGCCCACACGATAATGCCGATCATATTTCATAATATTCATAACTAAGAAACGGAAAAGGCCAATTTAAGTGTTTTTGTTTTAATAGAGAATAAGAACTAGATTTTTTTTGCAGAAACGAGTTCAAGACAATGTGTATAATAGGAGCGTCTATGTTGTGGATAATTACATATACTCACTGACAAAGAAATCGCAACACCCAGAAGGAGATGTTAAAATTTAATAGTGTTTTGGTAAAGCATAGGTGCTATAGTAAGCACTAAATCATTAAAATTTGAATAAAAAATCACAAGGAGTTTAAATTGTTTTTATATTAAGTTTGTTAATACCTAATGTGTTTGTTCACCGCGGTTATCTATATACTCTCCAACATAACTTGACATTGATGCAATAAGGTAGTCTATTTATTCTTGGGGAATATTATCCCAAGCTACCTGTATTTCGCGTCTTAGAACCTCCAACGTACGTGAGAGCTAGGTTAAATTTCCATCATATCCCAGACATGTTACATGGAAGTTTGGGGGATCTGGACGGCCATGGCAACAGATTGACATGGGCCTGTACAAAAAAAGTTTAAACTAACTCGAGCAACATGAAGTCGAGCATTATCTTGTTGAAATATGAGCCGATTAAGAGAAGGGAGAAGGTTGCCTCGAACAAAGACTAACAGTGACGTACATCCTACATGTCCCTCAACATCATACTGAAGTTGAAGTCTTTCTTCCAACGGCCTCTAACCCTTCTTCGGTCATCTTGTGCACCCAAACAGAATCTAGATTCATCAGAAAAGACGACGTGATGGGGTTGATAATGCTGCAGTCCAAAAGAGAAACTTAAAAGATGACTTTGTTCTCCAAACTGCTCGTCAGCCAAACTTTCAACTTGTCGAATATCTGTCTCTAAAGGCCATAAGTCTAAAGGTGAATATATATTTGTCTGACTTGTCGTAACGTAATGCGTCGGAACAGTATTATGATGTGTCGTATCAAACGCGATCCCGATCTACGTCAGATCGGTGGGGCCTTAGAACATAAAACATTCAGTGTTGCGTGCATAGAAATAATGCCTAATGATAGAGTGCATGATGTATTTGGGCCTGCCAAGTGGAATCTAAACGCGGGATGAGAGAAAAAGGAAACCAAATGGAGGTATTTGTCTGTCTAGAGCTACAAGCAATTAATACACATCACTTGATTGACGCAAACAACCATTTAATTTTGAGTTTCTCGCCCGTGAGGTTCGTTCTTCTCAGGAACTAACGTACTCTATATTTAAGTATGATCTCTGTGGTTGTGAGGCTTTGTCAAAAGACGTCTGGAATATAAATGTGAACACTAACCATGACGTTAGAGCTATCAAAACACGACACGTCAGACAAATATAAATCCGCCTTTAGACGTCGATCTTGAACTTCATTTTTGCCCCTTCGAAGTCCAGTGCCTACTCTTCACCAAACTTTATCAATTTTCAATGGTTTACTCCTTGCTATAGCATCTATGTTTTACCAAAACAATGTTATGTTTAATCATCTCCTTCTTTGTTATAGAGTATATCTTGGTCCATTCTCAGTATGCTTTAATTATGCAAAATGAAATAGAAAAGTAATTCCATGATCTTGAATTTGAACTACCAAGAAACCTTTGAGTAGGTATATAAAAGGTTAAAAAATTATAACTTTACAGGTATTCTTACCAAAGGAAGCAAAAATGAAAATATTAACAAAATTAGTTACTTATTAATTTTGATTTAAGCCTAAAGTAACAAAACGTAACATCAGCTAGTTTCGTTTGAATTTAGCTGTAGCTTTATATAATCGTTTCCCTCATATGCAATGTCTGTCGCCTATCAAATCCTGATGAGTGTTTTTTCAAAGTTAGTGGGTAAGGCTCAAAATGAAGTATGGAAATTTTGGTTGAGAACGAATTAAAGTCTAAACACTTCCGCTTTGACTCCTCAAAAAAATAAAAAGGTGCAAAAGTGTGACTGTTGACGCAGACGATGTTATAAAATAGAACACAATGCACGGGTACATAAAAATAATTTGTGCTGTTTTTTTTTTAAACTACCTTGGTGACTTGGTAACTGCTTGGGTTATTGTTCGGTGGAAAGATGGCGAGGTAATGGATGGCATTGGGCATTAAGTTCAATCCACCAAAACAAAATGAGCTTCATAATCGTCATGTGACTATTAATGCATTATCCATATATCATGATAAGCCGCATTTTAACCAGATTAAAAACGTGTATATCATACGAGTACTTATAGGAGCTCTGGAAATGGGTTTCTAAAATTTCCTAAAACAAGCAAGTCGAATGAAGCTCACTTCGAGCATTTATATTTAAGAACTAGTCTCTGAAAGTTTATGCGAGATATATTTCAATTTCCTTAAACCAAATATAAAACCTAAACCTACATTTTATCATTTCTTTTGAAAATCAAGTCATGATCCGTAGCTAGTGCCACAACATGTATTACAATGCTGTTTATTTTGGGCTGTACAGCTGACTACATAGGTAAATTAAATTTTACATTCTAAGATGGGTTTTTCAGACTAACTATTCTTCTACGACAATCCTTACTCCACTCCAGATAGAAGCCACTTGTGTACATAAATAATGAGACCGAAATTCAGTAAGATGTTTGATTTTCCAATTCAATTTATATTATTGTAGAAAAACGAATTACTTTGTTTTATATCACTAATTTATTTATTTATTTGATAAATAAACATAAAAAAGCGTTACTAGTTTCGACAATACTATGTCATTTTCAACCGGAAACAAATTCAAGAATAACGAGAAAACATTCTGAAACAGAATTGTCGACAACAATAGGTATGTGTTGAATTCTGACATACATATGGCATTTTTGTGTACAAGAATATTAAAATAGACACAAAGTGGTAAACTGATTAAGAAAATTTAAATATATCATTTTTGATTATTAGTTACTTCATATAGGATGCTCTTTTGAAACTATACCTACTCGTTAAGAAGTAAATTACTAGAAACGGAATTATTATGGCTTTTGTAAATTTCTAATTTCTCAAGAGTTTCAATAAATCGCTTAAATTTGTTATAGTGAATGATCTCTGTTTCTTGTAATTGAGAGAATCGTATGCCCTGTAGTAAGAAAATGATTAGCAAATGTTGTCAGTTAGTTTTATTTAATCTAAAGGAACATAAGTGTTCAAGATATAGAATATTGAAATTCTACAGGTCATAGATTAAATAAAACTGACTGAACATTTGCTAATCATTTTCTTACTACAGGGCATACGATTCTCTCAATTACAAGAAACAGAGATCATTCACTATAACAATTTTAAGCCATTTATTGAAACACTTGAGAATATAGAAATTTACAAAAGCCATAATAATTCAAAAGAGCATTTGAAATTTTTAAGTTTCAGTATTCTTGTACACAAAAATGCCATATTTATGTAATCCTTCCGAGAATTCAACACATACCAACTGTTGTAGACAAGACCCTACGGTTTTTTGAAAATATTTTGTCGTCATTCATGAATTTGTTTCCGTTTGATAATGACATAGTATTGTCGCAAATAGTCAGGGTCCTTTATGTTTGTTTATTAAATAAATAAATAAATTTGTGATATAAAACACAATAATTCATTTTTCTACATCACCATAATGACATAATGATAGCATATCACACAGTAATTGCTTCTACCATCAATCAATTTATATGCTTACTTAAATTAATTCTTCAGCATTACTTTATATAATTTAGACAGGTAGAGTGCAAGATCATTCCAAACTTTAATTAAACTAATTATTATAAAATATATGTTTGTTCCACATTTCTGTTTAATTAACTTACTACACACATTTTTTCCAAACGTCATGATTTTATATCATATTTTAACGATAGTTCAGCAATAATTTTAATTTTT
The DNA here is from genome assembly GCA_034190945.1 of Octodonta nipae. Taxonomy (NCBI): domain Eukaryota; kingdom Metazoa; phylum Arthropoda; class Insecta; order Coleoptera; family Chrysomelidae; genus Octodonta; species Octodonta nipae. Next base: position 167,206,275 of record CM067217.1, on the reverse strand, counting down.
ACATATATAGTAATTTTACCAATAATATTAGGGATGGGATAATTAATAAAGAAAGTTAATAAATCTTAGAGTAAACAATAGTATATTATTTCATATATTTTTTGAAGCTACATAAATACATTAAAAAACAAAAACAGACTTTAAAAAAGGAACTTAACTAAAGTGCAAAAAATATTTTTGTATTGCAACAACTAAATACTTTTTGTGAAGTCGGTGTCAAGTTGAACAGCTAAAATGCAAAGCAGAACTCAATAATACACTTTTCTAATTATTTTCACTTTAATTTGGCACCAAAAAAATATTTAATTGTTGCAGTTAAACATTATTTTTTGCTTTTTACTTAAGATCCTTTTTTGAAGACGATTTTTGTTTTTATAAGGTATTTATTTTACAATTTTTAGTGATGTAATGGCTTAATTGAATGTAGTTTTCAAATCTAATTAACATTTCCGGTATTGCCTAAAATTAAGTATAACATTCATTATTTTGTAACAATCACGTTTTCTGTTGGATAGAATAAAGTAACTTGTTCTCGAATTTTTTAAATGTATTAAGAAAGTTCTGAATATAGAGAACAACTGAGAAGCTCATCTTGAAGTTTAACCGAAATTTAGTTTGATTTAATTGCAATCAATTTTCAATTTATTAAACTCCAAGTTTCGAACAGAGCGATTTCCTTTTTATTATTTTAATACTGGCGCCTCCACAAAAGTATACTATTCACGAAAGGTTGTTAAAAGTTATTCCCGCTTTTCTAAAAAACGGTATAAACTATGTTCTTGAAACAACTATGGGACAACTTTTTGAATTAATTCCAATCTATTTTCAATTTATTACAACAGACACATTTCTTTTTTATCACTTTAATACTCGCGCATCCACAAAAGTATACGTAGTATATATAAGAAAGTCTGTTAAAAAGTTTTTTCGATTTTCTAAAAATCGGTATAAGCTATATCCTTGAAAAACTAGGAGACCACTTTTTCCCTTAACAGAATCCAGTTTAAACGATGCCTGTTTAAAAAAACGTAGATACAGAGGAATTGAGACCCTCCTTTGTTAACAAGTGATATACATATAATAAATACATTATGTGTAACATACCTCCTCGTTTACTACATTTTTTGTATTATTAAACTGAAATGAAAAAAAAATAATTAAATCTAATCTTACCAGATACTTATGTTGCAGTGATTAAAATAAATGTGTTATTATACAGGGTGAGTTTTTTTGATGCTCAGTATGGGGATCTCGGAAACTAGAGGAGATAGAGCAATGTTTAAATTGGGAAAGATTTGCAGTTTTACTGGCCAATTTAATGACACTTTCGGATTTTTGTAAAAAGTCATGGCTTACTAGATATTTTGAAAAAACAAAATTCTGTCGATTTAGTCGAATCCCTCTAGATCCTTTATTTTTGATTTTATAAAAAAGTGTAAATATCAAAATTGAAGGGAATTGTATCCCGAATATGATTGTCATGTCCTCGTTTGCGTGACAGCTCTCGTTTCGAGATATGACACGAACTTAACTTTTTTTGAATGGAAACCATAGTTGGCTATGACCTCAAAAAATCGGACATTTTTAGATCTTTTCAACGATATAATACTCGATATAGTTATTCATAAAAATAACGGAGTTATGGATGCTTTTCTCTCTTATTTTCACTTTTAACGTAGTTAGCCATGAAATAGATTGATTTATTCCAAAAAACATTGAACGATTTTTTTATTAGGTATATCAGATATAACGAAAAAACTAAATAAGTAGGTACTTACTAAAAACTTAAAAAATTAAAGTACATAAGAATGGTTACAATTTATATTCGAAAAGTCCACCATTGTTATTTAGACAAAAATTGCATCTTTTTAAGATTAACATTACTGCTTTCCTCACAGACCGCCTATCAAATTCTTCATTTGCTTGTAATACCGCCTCCCTTAGGTCCACCAACTCTCTCATACTTTCCTTTGTATACTTTATTTTTTAGAGCACTCCATAAACAGACGCCTATAACTGCCAAGTCGGGAGACCGGGGTGGCCATTCGCATGGGCCAATTCTTCCTATCCAAGAGTTTGGATAGATATTATCTAAGTGTTGTCTTACTAATAACGAGTTATGAGCAGGTGCTCCATCATGTAGGAACCACTCAATTTCTAACCGAGTTCTCAAATTCAAATTATGCAACATGTCTTGAAAAGTGTATTGCAAAAAATTCAAGTAGCGCTCCCCAGTAAGTGATTCGTCATAGATAAAAGGCCCCAGAATAGTAGACCCTATGTTACCACACCAAACATTGAAACCAAATTTAATCTGGGGTCGTCTTTGTTCTACATAGAAAGGGTTTTCTTTAGCCCAGATATGCTCATTGTGTCTATTGAACATACCGCAGTTAGTAAATCCAGGTTCATCTGACCATAACACCTTTAATGAAAACTGTGGATTGTCAAGGCACATGTCTCTAAACTAGGGATGTTAAGGATATGAAATTTCAGATATGGATACGGATACGGATATATGAATGATATTATATCGGTTTCAGTTACGGTTACGGATATGAAATTATTTCGAATTATCCCATAGTTTCGGATAGTTTCAGTTATGGAGATCAGATTGTTTGGAATTGAATTTGAACCCACAAACCACCACACATAATCCGTTATAGTAAATGGTAATTCGTCATTGCGTACTGAGGTAAAGGATTGTCAATCGTTTTTTTTTTCGGATTTGAATGGCCTTATAAAGTGCCTGTCTCATTTTGATACAAATCCGTCCTTAACCAAAACTATTCGAAACTTTTATATCAGATTCGGTTACGGTTTCGGATAGATTTTTATTTCGGATATAGGATAGTTTCGGTTACGGTTACGCAGCTCCATAACATCCCTACTCTAAACCATGTACAAAACAAAATACGTCGATGGAACTTGTGCGCTTTCAGTACCTTAACTTCTCTTGTGTGATCTGTGACCTTGGGACATCAGAGCCCTTTTTCTAAAAACCTCTGAAAAAGGAGGAAGGGGTAAGATATGTTGGATCCCGGGTCACCAGGGCATAGTAGGTCACATGGAGGTTGATAGAGTTGCTAATTCTGGGCACAATTTGCCCATTACACATCACAGATTGCCTTTCCAGGACTTCACTATGATAATTAAGTATAACTTAAATAAGGATTGGCTAGATTACTGGTACAATTTTCCCTCGCCGAAGGGTAAGTTCCATCAGATTGATGAAAATAAAATTTGGAAAACAGCCTGGTTTAATAGTCTAAGCTATTATAGTAGGGAATTCATTACAACTATATGTAGACTAAGGGTTGGTCACTGTTGTACACCACAGTTTTTGCATAAAATTAACAGGAGTGATACTCCCTTATGCAGGTGCGGCGCCATTGGCAATATTAATCATCTGATTTTGGAATACCCTATTTCAGATAGGGAGAGAATATCTTTGTCTTGTGAGTTGGAGGCGTTAAAAGTCCAAAAACCTTATTCTGTAGCTTCACTAGTTGCCACTCCAAGTCTTAAAGTTTTTCGAGCGTTATTTAATTTTATTAAAGTTACTAAATTGGTGATTTGATTATGATAGATAAGCTGTACTGCTAACCAAAGTTTGCTTGAATCCTATTGTTCCCCAATGTTCCCCTATGCATCCTTTGCTTGGCTTTACTTAGACATAACTCCAAACCTATCCCCATGCTTGCAAAAACAAACTATCTGCTAGTTATCCCTACATTAGGGTATCATACTAAACTAACTCTGATTGCAGAATAGATGTTTACAGTCTCACAAGCTCGAAATATACCAAGTTGTCAGTAATTTCTCATGATATTCAAGATTCACCCAAGATTTTGATATATTTTATACACAAGTACACATTATACCTGAGAGCATTACATAAATATTTGTTTATGGTCAATAAGATCGTCCAGATCAAGACCACAACCGGCCGTAAGGCCAACCTTGGAAGAAGAAGAAGAAGAAGAACTACATTTCTTTGAGATGTGCCAGCTTCTGTCGCAATCTGACGAGTTGATGTAGATGGATTTTGATTTACCATTGCCAAAACATTTATTTCTGCTGTTTCGTTAATTTGATTACGTTCTTTTGGTGGTTTAGTAAAAGATCCATATCTGCGTAAACTATCGTAAAGCCTCTTAAATGTACATAGAGCAGGTTGACGACGATTAAAATATCTATGAAAGTATTCTTCAGCTGCACGAACTGAATTTTTATGGCATATGATATAACATTCCACCATATTCTGTTTTTCTTCGTTAGAATATTCCATTTTATAACGAAAACTTATCAATATCGACTGTCAGTTCAGCGCTACTAATGGAATTACTCTCAAATGAGGAAACTTCAAAGTGAAAACAATCTTTTTCATGGCTACCTACGTTAAAAGTGAAAATAAGAGAGAAAAGCATCCATAACTCCGTTATTTTTATGAATAACTATATCGAGTATTATATCGTTGAAAAGCTCTAAAAATGTCCGATTTTTTGAGGTCATGGCCAACTATGGTTTCCATTCAAAAAAAGATAAGTTTGTGTCATGTCTCGAAAACGAGAGCTGTCACTCAAACGAGGACATGACAATCATATTCAGGATACAATTCCCTTCAATTCTGATATTTACACTTTTTTATAAAATCAAAAACAAAGGGAGCTAGAGGGATTTGACTAAATCGACAGAATTTCGTTTTGTCAAAATATCTAGTAAGCCATGACTTTTTACAAAAATCTGAAAGTGTCATTAAATTGGGCCAATAAAACTGCAAAATGTATTTTAATATATCTAATACAATATGAAAATATTCAAAATGATTTTAGAGAAATCAGTAAAGATTCATTGAACTGAAGTTGTTTTTGTATAACCTTCCTTTTTGGGAAGTCGGTTAAAAAGCCAACAATTGCACAATTTGAAATGTTTAAACGAACTACGTCATCTATTGTGGAAGTGGTCCGATTTTAATTGCTCAAATAGTTTTGAAAATTTTGGAGTATAATCCAAGATTTGCATATTTTTCTTTTTCCTTATCATTCTGTTAAATAGCTTGAAAATGCACCCCAGGGTTGTAAGACACACCCTACTGTATCAAATATGGCGCCGGCTTTTTGGCGATCGATATCAAAGTGTGAACAAAGGTACTCGGCTTGAGCATTTCATTTAATTTTCAACAATTGAACATGAATTTAACGACAAAATGGAGGTATTGTAAAAGGTATAGCAAGATACAATTTGAGTCTCATTTTTGTCTACTTCAACTAGGTCTTATTAATTTATTCCAAAATATGAATTGTAAATTCAATTTATGTTGTTTGAAATATACAGGATAGCAAGTTCATATGAAAATAATATAGCAACTGTATCAGATGGAATTAATTAATTATCTGTAATATATTAATATTTAACAGTTGATAATACATTTTGGGCATAGTAAATTAAAGCTATCTGTTTTGTTTACACACAAAATCTCGTTTTTTTTCAGATTTGTTATGACGAAAGAGATTAGATAAAGATACTAGATACTGAGGCTTTTAAAAGAGTAAATATAGTGCAATAATTTGATAATTTGTGTGTCAGGTAGGAATTTAAGGAAAAAGGATACCTCTAAAAAATTTGCCAGGGGTAAAACTGTAAAAAACTGCATATCAACGAAAACATTCATTTTGTCCTGGTATTTGCCAAGTTGTATATTTTGGTTTAAATAAATACGTTTGGATTAAGTACATTTAAATCAGACACATTCTGAATTTGGGATAATTTCACAGGAATCTAATTCCTAAACATCATCATAAACGTTTAAGTACTGACACTCTTTCAATAATTAAGTATGATAGGTAATAATTTCACCTATTTACTCAAAAAAGAACTAAATTCGGGTAAATTAAAGTTATAAATGGTAATGTATAAAAATAATGATGATTCCACACAATAGTTCAGATAATTAAAAAAATTAAGACAAAAATACTTAATTCAAAAGAATGTACCTACGTTAAAAGCATAGATAACTTATAACTTTCTTTAATTTACTTTCCTCGGAAGTTTTTTGATATCTCAATACTTATCGGCCTTTAATTTCAATTACATTAAATTAAAATGATGTAACATACAAAAGGTATTTATTTGTCAATATTGTGCAATCTTCCATACAAAATCTTCCGTTTAAGATACATTTACGTTGCAATTGACATACTAATTAAACAGCAAACTAATCTAATAATTATTTTTACCTACAAAAAATAAACAACTAAAATGTTTTTAACATAGCAATATATATTCCATTATTTACATTTCTTTTATGGTTCTCCTACGTTGTGGAAAATTCCAGTAATATTGCGTAGTTTCTCACGATCAATAACCGACAAACGATTACACCGGTGTTGCTAAACGACAAAGACAACGTTATTCAAACCTCGATTCGTTAGAAAGAGTACGAAATAGGGCAGATGTTTGTTCTAGAACGAATTCTCTTTAATCAATACAGCCTGAGTCAGCAGACCTTCTCGAAAATTCAATGGGAGGGAGGAGTCTATAAATTCTCGAGAGCTCAAGTTTGGTGACGCAGTTGGCTGTTTAATATGTTTGTGTTCAGTTCAAATAGTTAGTGGTGTTTAGTCAAGATTGCAGAGTATGGGCTTGGTAATGCTAGCATTTGAAGAGGACTCACACAAAGGGTTTTGTATAAGTTTAAAGTATCAAATTGGTTTTCTTTTTTAAATATTTTCATTAATTTTCAAATGATAATGTAAAATGTTAGAAATCACTTGCTAAAATTTTGTTATAGATAAAATTTAGTTACACCTGGCCAGTGTAACTGGGTTTTCCTTCAAAATTTCAACGAATGATTGAATTTGAATCTTTCAAAACGTAAAATTATTACATTACGATCCTATTCTAGAAGTTTTTGGATTGCAAACATGCCTTTATTCTACAAAATTAGCAAGTACATAGACTATTCCATTGTTCCCCTCGATTTTGGTATCAAATATGTTCCGTTATTTCAGAGAATTTCAACATACGATGTATAAACGACAATATCCAATATGGCGCCTAGGGTGCGGTTATCTGTACTGTATGACGCATTGATCCGACATATTCCCGTCTCCGTGTAGGCAGGCGCAAACGTATAGAATCGATGTTGTACGAAAGGGTATGATATAATTTATGATGAAATATGGTTGACTATTTTCGGAGCTATGCTTCGTCAAGGTGTGACGCCAACGAGTTTGGCAAATTTTTAAGTTTTCTAGATTTTTGGTACGAAGAAACTTGTCTCGATTATATGTTGGATACGATTAATCGACTTGACCCCCCGTTATAGATCGATCCCCTGTTCAGAATTGGGGTTATGTTCACGATTTTGTTTTATACTGAATGAAGAACCAACTTATTTTATAAAAAACTTAATTATTTTATACGTGTTTATGGACTGCAAAATAATTAGATACACTTTTTATTAATATTTTTTTAACATAGCATAATGATAATCAAATTTAGAAAAGAAAAACAATGGCGTTTGTATTAAAAACCACTACAAATCTGAATAAATAAAATCTTTAAAACTGCATTAAGAGTATGGGTTATTGATATTATTTTCTTGTTATTCTCCAATTTTAACCTAAACGAAGATTCTAGATTCTCATATCAGAATGTTTTAAAATTCAGTCTTACTTATGTGTATTAAACACACAATTTTAATATTAATTTCACATAAACTGACGTATACATACACATTCTGAACTGATATTCTGAACATATAAGCAGCAAATAATTCCTTTATAAATAGAGAAATATAAAAGTAAGTACTTATTTTCAAGCTATAATTTTATTTTTGTTTTTTACTAACCGCCAAAATATGTTTTTATGTCACAAGGCAATTTAATATCTGAGGTTATAACATATATCTACGAAAACTGACGAAAACGTCAAAGACTTATTTACAAACTAGAAACTTGACAAACTAAATAACAAAATAAAAGATAACCTTAACATATTTATAAAAACTTGACAGGTGGTATGGTCGTGATATACTAAAAAATGGATATTATGTAATATTAGGATATATTGAGTTTAAATTTATTTTACTCTGAATAAAAATCTCGCAACAGGTAAAAAGAATGAATTACCTTGCATCTTGAATATAAAGTAATTTGGTATATAAGTACCTACTGAAGTATTTAAAGATTTAAAAATCTGGGGTTTCCAGTTTATTTATCTGATTTATATATGGAAAAATTATAATATATATATTTTTGCCATTAACCATTAAGGAAACATTCTTTGGGAATTACTTTAATAATTATAACAAAAATGCGTTTTAAATTATTCTAACAGAATATAATTAAAGGTTCATATCTGCCTTAGTCATCTAAGAAACATTTTACTTGCCGAATGCAGACAAATAAAACATATTTTGAACTCAAACACATGATTACTAATAAATTTTTCAGCGGTTCTGTTGCTAATTTTGAAACTGAATGCTTTGTCAAGAAGTATTTATCAAGGTAAAATTATTGTGAAATTGTGAATAATTTGAAACAGGTTTATTTAAATATCATTTCTGATTCGTTATATTTTATTGCTAAAAATTGTTTATATTTTTTTTACGTTATTAATATGATAGGAAGTGTATAATATATCTAACTACAAAAGTCTTCTGGGAAGATATTCAAAAACTGCATTTTTAATTTTTGACAAAACCATATTTATACATAATCAAATTATTAGTGTTATTTATGCTTATTGAAAAATTTCTATTATATTTTGGTACTTTCTTATTAACAGAAATTGGTAAAAAAATGAGATTATTTAATAACTACAGAATATAATTTAAACGAAGGTACGTAAATATGTATGTTTAAAATACGCCCTCTTTAGTAAATGCACAAAATTTCATTAAAGAAATAACTCACTTTAGTAAATATTTTTGTTAAATTAAACTTTGCTTTGGGGTTTTTATTGCTTTTCAGAAATTTTTGCATGGGTATTTATTTAAAAAATACAATATTTGCCTTATACTAACAATTTAATTAGTTTAGATACACCTATTTACTGCTTGAAATGGGGAAATCATTTGTTAACGTCACAAATTTGTATTTATTTATTTCATGAATTTTTATCAGTTCATCTTAGTTTGATATAAAAATTTTATATTTGTTTTAGTCTGGTAGGGTAAGATGCAAAACATTTTCTAAATCAAGCTACTTTATAAGAAATAAGTGGTAAAAATACAATTCTGTACAACTGATTTTTTTATATATATAATGAAAATGAAATTTTAATTTTCACAGCAATCATTTCCTCTCTTGAAATATTTTCACGAAATAAAATTGTTTTTTCGCATATTATTACATCTCAAAATACTAAGATATGGTTTGAAAATATTAATCCAGAAAATAGTTATTTTAAATATTAGACCATTACGTAGATAGATACCTATTAAAAGATATTTTCTAAAATATCATTTTATATTAAATAAAAGTTTGTTTATCGCCCTGCTCTTGCAGTGTCCATTTCTATCAGTTTTGGGTTTTTTAAATATAATTTCGCTAATGTACAACCTGGCTCGGACTTGTTTATCTTTGTTTCTATCTCCGTTTAGGTTCTTCGCATGTACTTGTGCAGATACAAGGCACTTAGCAGTCAGCACTTCTCTTTTTGATCATTCTTTAAATGTTATTATTTTTAGAACGTTTTCTATAGTTGTTGTGCAGTTTGTTCTAAATTAGTTTTAAATTAATTTTTTCTCGAATATTTTTTAAATTTTCTGCTTTTCTTTGTATTTCCAGTAGTATTTCTTTTTAAAAACTGCCAAGTTATATAACTTGTTCAATTAATTGAAGCAACCAAAGCGTATTTATGTTGATACTGTTCAACATTATAGACTTAATTTTAGATATTTGACAATGGATTTGTTGATACTGATTCAACAAAAACCTAGAAGACGATTTTAAGAATATCATATCGAGTCTGTGGAAGAAAATATTTTGTTGATACTGATTCAACAAAATAGTCTCAAAACATTTCGAAATATAATTTTGGTATGACATTAAATTTGTTGATACCGAATATCATTTTACGATACTTATGACACTGAATTTGTTGATACTGATTCAGCAAAAAAAAGGAAAAAATCCAATATATTGATGACGTTTCATACTTGGTCTTTGTGTGGAAAATCAATTATTCTGTTTTTAGTGGTTCAATAAAATTGTCTTAAATTCAAAATTATTAGAATGGATTTAATTTGGTCAATTTAATCTGCCTCATGTCTATTATCTGTGCACATATATTTATTACTGTATAATTTGAATTTTAAAAACTTTAAGAATACTGGATGAACCGATTATATTTTGAAAAATGAAAAAATGAATAGTCTAAACCCTCTTTTAGTAGTAATTTTAGTCAGAACACATACGTTCTAAAACCTACACCCTAAAATATTATTTTTTAGTGAATTAATGGCATGTTTAACTATTAGATTTTGCCAATAAATTTTGAGATATTTCAACTTACTTCAATTAACTCAAAAATGTATAAGATTTTAAGTTTAATATAAATATTTAGAAGACTTATTTGAACATTCTTTCATTTTGGTTTACAATTAAACTCCTTTGTAATTTAAAAATCAAGTTCTTAAAACGCTGTACAGGTTTACTTCGTATACCAATCCCATAACGTCCCAACGACATCCAACATCAACAATATAAATAAAAAATATATGATGGTAGATGTGTTAGACCGAAAATAATCGCGATTAGCTTTCCAAAATAAGATAACCATCATAATGGACGTAAGGATCCCTAAGGACTGACCTGTATGAGTTTTAAGAATTTTGTTTTGGATTTCACTGCTTACAGAATTTATATTTCAAAATTTTCAAACTAGTCTTCTAAATTAAACTGACTATTCTCTTTTTCTTTCCATTTAAAGCATATTTTTTACAACTTAAAATTTTCACAAATTATTTTTTTTATAATGAATCTGTTATTTTTCTGTTCTTTTTTTAAATAAAATAAACATGTTATTAAATATTTCAAACTAGCTCTATTTTCGATTTATAAATGATTGTTTGCACTTTTAAAATAAATTATTTGCACTTTTAAAATAAAGTTGAAATACATTATAATTTTAATTAACTACCATAACTTTATATTAAATAATTCAGATTTTTGTTTGTTTGTGTATTTAACATGTTTTTAAATGGCAACTTTTGAACTAGCACTTTTGGCGATTTGTATATAATTTCTTTTTTTATTTTAAAATCTATTTGCATTTTTTTTATTTTATTTTAGTTTAAAATCAGTTTTTAGTCCTCGAATGTTCACAGTGCAGGGAGACCATCCTAAATCCACACTAAATGTAGCGCCACATATTATTTAAGTTATTTAAGTGTTAGACCGAAATAATACGCGATTCGCATTTATTTTCAACAAGCTTAATTATAAGTATTTCAAGAAATATGCAACAACATCCAAACCCTCAAGGAGCTTTTGAAACCGTCTGGACTGTGCTGTTGAACTTTTTAGGACAATTTTACAAGTAAATTCATCAAAAAACTTATTTCTATTCTATTAAAATAAAGATATTGTTTGAAAGCGCCAATTCTGCTAGTATATTTATGTAGATACATATTTAAAATTGCAAGTTTTCTATAAATTTTCACACTTTTTGTGCAGATGTTTTTCGATTTAGTAGTTACTTTGCATCTTACTTAAAGTCCAAGCTTTTTTCAACACTCACCTGCAATGTGCTTGACCAGTTTAAATAATTTCTATGGAATGCCGTTTTGAGTGGATTTGGTTGAAGAATATAATATACCTTATTGAATTACTTTCAATTTCTATAACTAAAATGTTTTTTATGTACTTAATTTATATTCATATGATTAATGACAACCGATTTTTGGAAATACATATATTCTATATTTAATTTTTCAATATAGATATTTAAATGATTTTAAAGTTCTTAATGTAAACTGTAAAGATTTATTTTAAAACTTCTTGACAAAGTATCTAAAAGAACTAACTAGTAATATTATTTAAACTTGAAATAAATGGCACTTAGGGTCTTAAAAGAAGTAAATTTCATTTTTACTGTCCTCTGATTTCTTGAAGGTAATAATTAGAAAATTAACTGTAAGTATCTGTGATCTATACTTCTATATGGTTTATTAAACTGCGAATGTAAGAATCTCATTTATTGTTGTGAGAAGATTCAACAACTACCAAAGAAAGTGGTTATGCTTGTGAAAATCTGTGATATGTTCAGGCGTGCCTTGTATTTTTACTGTGACACATTCATTGCGTCTTACAATATTAATTATTACTACATATTAGTAAAGTCATAAATTGTTAAAATATCTTTGATTCTTTTGATCTTATTCAAAAACACTGGATAAAATTTCAAATTGTTATATTATTCTTGGACTTTTGGATTAATATTATATGCAAAACTATAATGTTTGTAAGATATTTCAATAACAACAAACTATGCAAACTTAAAATTTCTACACCTGGAAAAACTAACAAAATGTGATTTAAGATATAATCTTTGCTGTACATGTAGCAATTTTAATGAGTTTGATCTTTAATCTAATATATAAAATATAAATATGTATATGCTAAAATTACCTACATGAATTATCCGTGACAGAAAACTGAAAACTAGAATTTAATCATCAGTGACGGAAACTCTATTTTGAAAATCTAACAAAAAGTAATAGGTATATTGAAATGAAAATCACCTTGGGAAATACGAAAGCTAAATGAAAACTAAACAGTTCTACAGAAGAGGTATGAAAAGGAAATAGTTCTTAGTCCAAATTCAAACTACGTTTGAAAATTATATAATCACCATCTATTGAAAGTTACCACCTTAAAAATTGTGTACCTACTATTAATCCGGTAGAAATCTAAATTTGACTGAAACACATCAACGTTTATTGCTAAGACGAAGACAAAATTTTACAGGTTTATTAAATATGCATCCAGCTCGAAAAAAGTAAAAAATAGTTCTGAGGGTCAAAATACATACATACAAAAATAATAAGCATATAATCTAATTTTCTGAGTATCTACGTTCTAATTAATTTTAAAGTTTAATAAAAAGCGTTAATTAATAACAATCTGTACAAATTCGGTGATCAAACAGTTGAATTATGTATAAACTATTGTTCGTAATAGATTATTTTATACAGAGTTGCTGTGTATGAAAGCGCTTATTTCTAAGATTTGAGTGTAATAATTGACTACGTAATATCTAATATTAAATACTAGAAATCCTGCTTTAAGGTTTTTTATTTGGGTTTTAGAGATACAAAATAAGAAAATGTTTTCAAAACTGGTACGTTATAGAATAGTTTCCCTGAATTAGATAACGAAGGTATATAGAGTATATTTGGTGCGCTGGGAATAATCTACAAAATTGCGTATATTTGTGTAATGCAAACTTAGTCTTAAGAAATTTTATTGCAGAATGTTGCCCTCGATATTTTTGAGATCCCATAAACTAAAGGACTAGGATGTTGTTCAATCAATTCCTTGTTTAATTTATTTGTTTTAAGATTCGAGATGTTTTAATTCTACCGAAATTATTTTCTTCAAGTTGTACTTTGTAATGCTTATCACTGTAAACCAAATGAAAGAGTTTTATAGCTATAATTTAATAAATATGATAAAAGTAATATTGAGTTCAAAAATTCACTAAGATTAAGACTTGTACCTTTCTTAAATATTTCAATTTGAGACATTGGGAGACACTAGATAAACTAATTTCCTATATTTTTTTGGGTTATAAAAATGGATGTATTTTAAAAGAGTAAAAGTTTCTAAGACTTGAATTTATAAAAATATTATCAAACCCTATGCGTAAATTTCAAATTAATTAATTATTTAAGAAAATGAAAGGTGCATTAAGTAATTCAGTTGCTCTGAATATTGATGTTAATATTCCTTGCATTATGACTCAAAAGTACCCACGTCGCCCACAAAAGAAGTCAAAATAAAAGATTTTCCCAGTTTAACTTAATATAGGTAAATCGTCTAGTGAGTGCATTAAAATCATACTCTTTAAACGGAGTATTACGCCAAAGTTCATAGCTATTTTGTTGGCAGTGTATTCTCCTATGTTTTGTTTTTATTGCTATACATTATAACATACAACATTTCTGAATATAATAAATAAAATAATTTATATGGTTAAGTAAATGACTAAAATTACTAATAATTTAATTCCATATTTAATTACTGGAAAAAAATACATTATCATCTTTTTTGGTATTTAGAACAATTTATGTAAGAACACCCTATGAAACGTTTTTTTTTTAATATAATTTGAGCACAACTATATGTGATTATAATGCATATATTTTTTACCCACTTAATTATACACACTTAAACGCATCTGTTCACATATAAAAATAGAATATCCTGAAATGTTATGGAAGAAAACGTTTTTGCCGGTATTTTGACAATTATTACTTGTACTCTATCATCGTCACCGTATTCACCAAAAGTGCCTTAAATAATTGTTTTTCTTCTCAAAAATTATGGAATGTGATTAGTTTACAATTGATAAGTATCTAAATGCTGTTTTTTTTATTTTCATTTTTGGTACCTAATATATTTCTTAAATGTGTTAGATAATTTCATAATTTTCTTGTATCCATATCTAATTTTCCTAAAATTTCTTTTAAAATGTTATTCTTTTATAGAACCCAACGGTGTCCTTGTTAGGAAATTTCAGAATGTTAGAAGTCAGACTATTCAGAACGAGCTTTATTTTTTCACAAATAAATTAGTTGTTTTATGAAGGATACTTGTGGCATATTTATCAATGTCTAAGTGTAATAATATTTAAATTTACATCTTGGAATTGTACCTTTTTAATCCGTAGTTTCTTAGCCATTGACAACGGGGTCTGATCTAGACCCCGAAACGTTTGGAATATACAGCAATTTCATTTAAAGTGTGGTGTTATTTCCCAATAACACTTAGACACAAATGAATTAGTTTGAAAAAATGTACTTCATTTCTATTTTTTTAAATATTAAAAAATTTAAATATCCTTAAAGCTTTACAGACTCGCTACATAAACCCCAACACGTCCCAACGACAATCAACGATTCAACAAAAAAAAAAAAATTAAAAATGATGGATAAAGAAGTGGTAGACCGAAAAAACTCGCGATTAGCTATCCAATAAATACTTAAAAAACCATCATTATTAAAAATAAGGACGTCAGGAACTTAGGATTAGTCTGTAAGTGTCTTAAGGATATCAGTTTTGTCTAAATATTTAATATCTTTCAAGTCGTTAAAAGTGAGAAATGTATTTTCTTTAAATATATTAAACAATAAGTAAATAAATCATTAAATCTCGTTCTGAACAATGATTTTTCTAGTTTTCTTGCAAAAGTTTTTCGAATAAATTTGTATTGTTCTTACATTTTCATAGAAATTTTCGGCTAATTTTTTTCATAATTTATTGTTGTCGAGTAACAATTATCCCAAGGTTTTAGCAGTAAATAAAAGCCTATCAAGTACTGGTATTTTTATCATAAAATTTTAATACATAAAAGGTTGAAGTTCTTAATCTCTATAACAATATAGTAATATATTAATATAATTTTAGTAGTAATTATAATAGTAATGTTTCATTGAAGCTGTTTAATTAAAAAAATGATATCTGATTATTTATTCTTAATATTTTTTAAACCTTCTGAAAAAGTATCTGAAATAAGGAATTAATGGTATTATTATCAAACAATTAACGAAGATTACTTGGAAAAGTAAAAAAATGGGATATGAAAATATCTTATAAATGGTGGCTTTTATTTTTACAACTTTTTGATCTCTTGAAGTGATGATTAAGCTACAGGGGTACCTATTTATTAAACTGAATATTCTCTGGAAGTTAGTGATTAGGCAATTGTAACTAATAATAATCTTGGCGTTAATAACATTAAGGTTAGTGAAAAGTGAGAACAACCTATGATATAAATATGTGCTCAGAAAAGAGTAGAGAACGTTTTTGCATATTCAGAGCTTTATTCTGTGACAAATTTCTATCTTTTACGGTCTTAACGTTGATTTATTTAGCTAATGTAAACATGGGAAAGATTTTATGTTATGGATTGTTGTATTAGACTTCAACAAAGATGGACTAGTGATATTTAAATAACTATGAAGTTTGAAAAACAAGATTAAACTTTACAAGTTACAAGTTTAAAGTGTTACGATAAATTTTCGAAATGTTTGCATTTGTAAGATATTTAGATTTTGTTCTAGTATACTTATTTAATAAATTGAAAATGTGGTGAAATAACATAAATATAAAGTCCTTAAAATCCCACGTGAAAATTACAAATCAAATAAAAAAAACAGAATATTGAATGTTCTTTGATACGAATACTATTTTGCTGAAATGTAACAAAACAGCACTCCGTAAAAATAGATTTTAATAATATTGCGAAATAGATAATGGGAAAGCTGCACAAAGTTATACACATATGTTCAAACCATGAAAACGAATTAGCAAGTCAAAATCTTATGGATATTATATTCTATTAAACTGCGCTAAAATTTTAACTATTTCAATTACGTAGTTAATTATTAATACACAATAATTTGACGTGGGCCAAATGTGTTATTTTCTGAATATATTCTTGGATTAATTTCAGATTTTGATAACTAGCGTTAAGTATAAATGGCAAACACACTACTTAAAATTGTTTTTTCAGAGTGTTTCTGTACATTTCAATAGTGGTTTTTCAATAAACATAGTTTCTGTGAAAGCGGTTTTTCTGATATTTCATAGTTTATATCTGGGTGTAATTCACCATGCGGATTGATTGCGAAGATACGACATCTATATATTAAAACATGTTTAATTTAAAATGCATCAGGCATTTCCAAATTTGGCCTGATCTATGGTTAAAGACATTTGTGCAACTTTATGAATACCTACAACTACGCAATAGTAGATCTTACCCATTTAATTCGAAGCATCTTCACTTGTAGATACAAGTATACAGTATACATGGAGAAAAATATATTTCTGAAAGAGGTTACTAATTTTTATTTCTTAAGAAGTTACCCTAAAACGGAATACTTTTTAATAATATAATTGTATAAATACACGCGCCTTTTTACAAATGAAAGTGCTCTCCTGAAATTATTCTGTTAGAAATAATATTAGCTTTTACTGGAAAAACCTGTCTTAGTATAATAATCATATCATTATGCTCAGTACCAACAGTAGTATGTTTTGCCACTTCTCTATTTCCATTTTCACCCAAAATATCTCATACAATTCCTTTTCTTTTCAAAAACTGTCTAATGTGAAAGTATTAGTTTAAAAATGATAAATGTCTAGATGTAGCTTATTATTAGCCTGATAAATTTCCATGTAATTTTTGTATTCTTAAAATTTAAAAGTTAATTTCTTACTTACCTTGCATCCATTTTCTTGAATTTTCGTACTCATTTTTTTGATGTAGTAAATTTTAACATGTTTATTTTTTACTAATAGTATCTATCTATTTCAAAAGTGCAGAATTTTAGAAGCCACAAAAACAATTCAGAACCGGTTCTATTTTTATTTCAGGCATGAAAAATCTAGTTTAAAGTTTTGACTAAAAGTTTTGTAAATCTTGTAGCTTAATTTCGATTCTTAAAAAAATAGATGCAAAATTTGAATTATCCTTAAAGCCTTACATGCTCACTACGCACAACGCCAACACGTCCCAACGATAACAGTTAACAAAAAACAAAGATAAAAAAAAAAGATGAACAACGAAGTGGTAGACCGAAAAATCTCGCGATTAGCTATCCAATAAATATTTAAGAAACCATCATTTATAAAAAAAGGACGTCAGGATTTTAGGAATAGTGTGTAAGTGTTTTAGGGATATCAGTTTTTGTCTTTAAAACTTCTCACCATTTTTAAATTCAATAAAATTGTTCACGTTTGCCTTTTCTTTAAACTTGAGTTTCTAATTTTAAGTATCTAAATGTAATACAAAGTTGTATTTCGTTCTGAATTGTTTTAATTTTGATTGATTCTACATTTTTTATTTTTTTGTACATTTTCATAGTCACTTTTAATAAATAGTTTTGTTTATTTTATTACCATAATTGTCAATTTTACCCAATCTGTGTATCAGTAAATTCTATAACTGGCTATTCTTTCTAAAAATTATAAATTGCGCTTTTATTTCAATTCTCTAATAGTAAGTATATAATTTTGGATCTTTAGAGTTGCTCAGTGCGTACAGACCATCCTAATTATAAACCAACAATGCGCCAAAAAATATTTAAAATGTTAGACCGAATTATTTCGCGAGTCGATATATTTAACTTAACTTTAAGTAAATCATATGAAGAAAGCAATAATATCATACAAACACAAAGGAACTTTGAATTTGTCTGGACAGTGCTGTTGAGATTCTAAAGAACAATTAGCTTTTGTTATTTATATTTTTCACTTTTAAATTCACTCTTTAAGTGTAAAAAATACTTTTTTCAAAGAATGTCAGTTTTGATATAACAATGTAGCAACGTGTCAGTGTCCCCAGCAACTTAGTAACATGTGCTTGATTTGCTTATTCTGAGTAAGAATTCTGATTTTCTGGCTTATTTAGTTCTGGCTGCCGACGTTGGAATATTAGCTATATATGTATATTTGTATGTGCTATGTTATTTCAGTTTTTTGATTACTTATTAATAATAATGCACAAATTAAAACATTATAACCCGAAACTATTTAAATATTATTTTAATACATAATTTGAATTTAATTTATTTACTGTCCTATATAATTCTTATAATCTTTATCTTATACAAATACTGTAGGTATATTTTGTCTGAAACAATATTGAAATTTACTACATGTTTTTGAATTACTCTTGAAAACTTTTTTACATTAATATTTTACATATTTTACTTTTAATCTAATGCTAAATCACTTAATACTTTAGGTGTCGAACATCTTTAACGTATGAAATTGAGAATATGTGCTTTATATGCTTTATATGTGAATATTAATTTTTTATATAATACTTAATATGACCACTTCAGACGAAATTATTTCAAACAGCTAGTGACATATTCTTATGATGTAAATAAAAATTAAAAATGCTTTATATATAATTAAAATAAAAAATGTTTTTAGATCGTACATTTATTTATAAATCAGTTTTTAGTTACTATTATATTAAATATAAACTGTATTAAAAATAAAAAAACGACGCAATTACACTTAAAACAGAATACTTCTGAGAATATAAAAAAATATAGAAAGTGAATTCTTGTTTAATAAAGATACGATTTAATCACTTTTAACGGTCTACAGTTATTGTTCTAAATTTTTATTGTTTTAACAAGACTATAAATTAAAAACACCAAGTTTACAAAAATGATTTTGAGATATTCGGTTAAAATGTTTTTACTATTTTCTGAGAGCCTTTTAACCAACAGTGTTATCTACAAAAGCCTGTTCCTTGTGTTTTACAGTACAGTAACTAAAAAAATTAGTATTCATAATAATATTCTCAAGTTTGTTATTTGACCTTCCCGCAAAAGTATTAGTTTTGATTGTTTTGAGATTAGAAAGTAAATTGAATGTTAGGGTGGTATTTGTAATTTGTTTGGAAAATCTGAACTTTGGCATGAAAACTGCACTGAAAATGTTTGGAATTAATTTTATTAACTGCAAATGCTTTAGGCTTGGTTTCAACATTCACACAGTTTAATTAATGTGTGTTAACTGTTCAGTAATATTACATTACATATTTGGATAATTTTTAGCAGCGTTGTTTATGTACGTAAATATGTTTATCTAAGGTTGGAGCATGTAAATAAAAGCTGTTAACTACTCACTGGTGCTTAAAATTAAGATAGGTTATAACATCCATTCAAAAAAAAAGTAATGACAAGTGTTACAAAAGATTCTTAGGTAAAATCTTCAGCTTCTTATTTCCAGTGTTTGTATTATTTTTATATACAGGGGTTTTTACATTTTTTCGGTAGTCTAATAGTTACTTTTCCATCACTAGCCTTCTTTGTTATTCTCCCATTTGAGGTTCCTCCAATGTGTTCGTTTCAAGTTGTTCTCCATCTTGAATTTCGCATTCTTTATTATATCTCCTAGACTAGAGTGTATCCGGCTATGTTCCATAGTTCCTTAGTAGTTCACATTTGCCTGTTTATATCCATCAGCTAGTTCCACACAATAATGCTTCTTGCCTTGTTTGCTTTATATATTACTTGTCGCGTCACCTGTGTTCTGGTTTGCGATTACTTGTATTCCTAGGTAAGTGAGATTGTTTACATGCTCGATAATTTTTTCATCTACAGTTTGCATTTGACTGATGTATTTGCTATAAAAATTGCTTTAGTTTTGGCGACCACAAATTGTATTTTTGTAAAAAATCAGCCTGTATAGATTTAAAAATATATAGTTTTGACACATTATAACACTATAAGACTACTAACAAAATTGTATTATTATCTATGGTATTTTTCAAATATATTTTTTTCAGGATAAATTATCGTCTATTCACAAGGTATTTTAATTTAGTGTAAGTCTTGAGGATTTTCAACCAAAACTATCTATTTTTTTTTATTGACGTAATTTCCTTGTTTTAATAGTTTCCTAAAACATAGGATCGATTTATTTTGAGTAGCAAACATTTTGAATAGTTAAAGGAAAATACTACATTTTTCAAGGCGGCTGTTTTTTACAAAAAGCCAACAAAATGGAAACTCAAAATTATGCTCTAGGTGTTTGATTATATTTTTCGAGTGATATAGCGTTTTTAACATTATGTTTTGGAAGTTCAAGTATCTAATAACATCCTTTGTATTGGCAGTCTAATAATATTTGATGTGTAGCTCTATATATTTTGAAAAAGTGGCAATTTTACTGCTTATTTACAGTATATGTAGTGAATAATGTTGATGTAGCCCGTCCTTGTTTAAAAATCAATCCTTTATTAAAATACCCAGCACATACTTCTAAATTATTACTACTAGTTGTCCTACGAATTATTTGAAAATAACTAATATCTCTCACATCAAAGATGGAAAACAGATTTCTTAACGTAAATAGTTGGTTTCATACATTGAAAATCATGGCCCAGGGTACTTATAAAACAAGAATTCTGAACAGAAGACATATTTTGAAGCAAATAGTATTATATATTTATAACAATACTTTTGAAAAATGATCTTGAAGGAAAATTTATAAATTTTTATTCTAAGGTAGATGTAAGGAGTTTCAGTCGAAACTATCTAGTGTTTTATATATAAGAAGTTAATTATATACTGACCACTATATTCTTGAAGTGGCATGGCGTTTTTGACTAGTTAGGTGACGTTTTGAAGGTCCAGTAATCGAAAAACAGCCTTAGTTTTGGTAGTCGTATGTTTTCTGTGTCGTATATATTTTGAGAAAAATAGCGGCAACTAATACTTATTCCCAGTGTTTAATACTGATAGTATTTAAAACCATCTGTTTAGTAAGATGTCTTTTATTAATGTACGCAGCACGTATTTCTAAATGTGTACTTATTGACCCACGAGTTATTTTGACATATTAAATACGTCCCATACCAAAGAAAAGAAAAACACATTTATTGACATAAATGATTTTTTTAAAAACATTAAATATTAAGTCCCAGGCTAGTTAATAAATTTGGAGTCTAAATGCAAAATATATTTTTACCAATGATTGTAACAAACTAAATATTACTATTATATATTTAATAACTATTTTAGAAAAATATAAATATATTCAAGAATTATTTTCCTGAACGATATGATCGATTTATTTTCAATGACATACAACTTTAATTAGAATGTTTTAGTCTAATTATTGCATTTTTTATATAAATCGCACAAATGGGAAACTTAAACTTTTCTTTTATTATATAGGTATAGAGAGAGGTATGGTGTTAAAAATGTATTATATTGGCAAGTTAATGTTTTTCGTATGGCTATATATTAAAAAAAACTCCAATTGTAACACATATTCCCAGTATTTAATACTGATAAATGTTATTGTTATGTTATTTATGACCACCTTTGTTCTTCTAAGTTTGTATAACTGTCTCACAAATTATGTGAACACAATTAATAATTCTCATATCAGAGAGAAAAAAAGGTTTTGACCTAAATTTTTGTTTTCAAATGTTGTGTATCAAGTCCAAGAAGTCTAATTTTTTTCACTAAGTCTACTTTCCTGTTTATTATATTTACCATAAATGATAGAATAGATTTATTTTGAGTCACAAACGTTTAAAAAAATAATCAAATTATTGCACTTTTCAGAGCAGCTGTTTTTTTTAATAAAAAATGGAGGAATTTAACAAACTAAGCGTTTTTGAGTGTTAGATGTTTTTTAAGTTTACTTCAATTACAGAACAACAGCCTTTGTAGTAACTGTCTAATATATATGTGAGTGTAGAACCACTAAATTATATTATAATCTTGCAGAATTTCGATAACATGTCATATATAAGAAAATCATTTCATTGCGTTTCGTGAACTCGAAAACCATAAGTTGCTTTAATTGTAGAAAGGAAGGGTGATAATTTAAAAATTTAATGAAATAATGAAATATTTTTCCCTAACAGATAGGACGCTGAAAAAAATATTTTAAACAAGCAAATCAAGATGGATTGCTCGGAGTTTGAACAACGAAAAAAACGTATGAATATGTAAAAAATAATATATATGGCAGTGACTAACAGTTAAATGGTAATTTTATAATGGTCTCATTTTGATAAGTAGAGAACATGAAAACTTAGTGTACGAAGTAATTAAATTAATAAAAATAGCAGGTGAATTTAAAGTTATGAAAGATTCTCCAAGAATTTTGGACTCTGATTTCAGATCAAAGGAACAAGAAAATTAAAGGCGGTGTCAAAACTCATAAATGACGAAAGTATCTACGAAATGGTAATCAGGCCTTAAATTTGAATCATCTAAAAAAAATAATGAATCTAACGTACATTATCATGTTATCTAAAATTGAGAAATGTACAAAATTAGAAGAAAAAATGTTATATATTTTGGAGAATATTTGATAAGTTCTCGGTGGATCTTGATTAAAGAAATTTGTTTTTTTTGGATTATTTACTTCTAAAAGACGTTTGTTACATGCATAAATTTTGAAAAAAAGCTAAACAAAAGTGCTATGTCTTATTTCTCACCAAATTTCTTGCTTAGTTTTTATTGTAGTAAATTTTAAAATGCTTTCATTTTTACTTTTATTATGAACGATAGTCCCGAATGTTAAATATTTTAATGGCAATTTATAACAGGTTTATCTCATTTGTTTGACACGTAAAAATCTAGTTTTAAGATATAATTTGTTGAAAAAACTAACTTATATTCTTTGAACAAATTAATCAGTTTCAAATATCCTTAAAGCTTTACAGGCTAACAACTCACAACGTCAAAACGTCCCAACGATATTAATCAACAAATTAACAAAAAAAGAACAAAATGACGAATAAAGATGTGGTAAGACCGAAAAAACTCGCGATTAGCTATCCCATAAATATAAAGAAACCATCATCAATAAAACTAAGGACGTCAGGATCACAGGATTAATCTGTATGGATTTTAAGGATGACAGTTTTGTATTCAATACTTTTTATTAATTTTTCACTGATTAAAAATGTGAACTATTGTCTGTTCTTTAACTATTTTGAATATTATACAAATAAAATGTAAATGATTAAATTTCGTTTTGAATTGTTTTCATTCGGATTACTTTATTTAATCTGTAATAAAATCCATTTTTACTATTTCCTTAATAGTTCTTTGCATATTTCATTATTACCAACGTCAGTTTTTCTCAATGATAACCAGTAAATTGGGATCACCGACTATTCTTTTAAAAAGTGCTTAGTGTTACTTTTTCTGAATTCTCAAATTAAAAATTTCTTGGTTCTTCAGAGTCACACCGCTCGTTGGTACAGACCGTCCTAATTCTAAATAAATATTGAACGAAACAGTATAATTTAAGTTTAAAATGTTATACGGAAACAATATGCTAATTCTTCAAAAACAATGAACCTTACTTACCTTACTTTTTGTTTCACTCGTTAAGTATAAAATAAATACTTTTTAAAATCATATCAGCTTTGCTATAATTACCGACTTAGTGTGTATCAGTAAAAAGATCATAGTCTGATTTTGGAAATGTTTCCCAAGAAACTTCTTAACTTGGTATCGTTTTATTTACTTTGATTCATAGATTATTTATTAGCGACTCTCGACGTATTATAAGAATATTACCTATTTATGTTTGCGATTTTTTATTTCAATTATTATTAACTATTCCATTGATTAATTAAGGATAATTATGCACAAATTATAAAAAAGCAGAAATCATAGCCACACAGAAGGCAAAAATTGTTTTAATATCGAATATAAATTAATATCATTTACTGACAAATAATTCTTATTCAAATATTGACAATATAATAGAAATGCTTTATATCTTTTGAGAACACAATATTGAAATTTACTACATAATTCTGACAAAATATTGAATACTACAATTGTTTGCACTAATATTAACTCATTTTATTTTTAATCGAATGCTACATCACTTGTATATTTTGTCGTTTAAACATCCTATGAAATTGAGATTATATGCTTTACTTATGAATCTTAATATACTAAATATTTATTTTACTGAATGTGCAGTTATTGTTTATAGTGGTTAACAAAATTTTCAAGTTCTTGTAGTTGTAGTATGCCTTCTTGCCTCTCAGTAGTGCCCCAGTTATTTTTGGAGCTGATTTTGACTAAAATTATAGGTACAGATATTTCTCCTTTTGGTATTCGAATGAATGAGAAACATCCTTCGTCGTTATAGTGAAAAGCGTTATAAAAATCTCCAAATTGCAGAAAACTAAGATCAGTTACTATATTTTCAGTTTTCTGTTTTGGTGGGCACAGCTTGAAGCTATCTGAACACTTTTTGCACTGATTGCTCGTTAGAAATACTTCATCATCAAAACACCAGGTAAATTGATTAAATGCATCGCACTGATTGCAGTATATTATAACACACATTGTGACTCTGTTATGGAATCAAAAACTGAATGGTTGTTGGCTTATTTATATGTTTTACTCGTTTTCGAGAGGGGATGTGTTGATTTTCAAATCTATGTAGATTTTGAAAAACGTTCTGTTCCTCTTCTGGACCTTCTTGTCTAAGTTTTATTATAATAGAACAAAACAGACTATAAACACATGACTTCAGATCGTCTATTTATATTAGTGAGTTATGTCCGCTACTGGAATATTAACGTAACCAAAGTGGGGGAGAAATGTTCAAAGCGTATTTTGCTTTTGATAAAACACATACAGTTGCTCAAAATAGCATTGAATGTTAAGTTGTTTTGTTCAGTTATAGTGAAGAAACATTAACAATGAAAATTGAAGTGCTTTATTTTGCCATGCGTATTCATCGCTTGCAAAACTATTGTGTTTATGCCTAGTTTCTAAAAGTTGTAAAAAATCTTAATAGAAAAAAAAATTCTGTATTTTTGACTAGTTTTCTAAACAAAATAACCTTTGCAAAAAATACAAATAATAATCTTACGCTTATCTTGGAAAATGTTCTTCAGACACATAAATATATAAAATGGAAATCGTGCAACTAAAACAAGTATCCTTCAAGAAATTAGTTAGTGTCTTGTCAGACTTGACTTTTTTTAAAAATCTGTATTTATATAATATTTATGAAGAATTCATGGCTGAGATCTTCAGTATTTGTAAATTTGAAGTAGTATTTCGTGGTTAAACAACATTCAAAAGATTCCAAAATATATATTAGTATACTTTTTAGAAATGAGTTTAATTTATCTTACCCTCTTTCGTAACAAGATAATTTTAACTTATATGTTGGTAGAGGTGTTTTTCTCAGATAGTGAAATAACTTCCAGTTAATTTCCTACATCGGTTTTAAAGAAAATCTGATTAACAGAGTAAAAACTGCGTATTATGTAAAACTGGGTTATAATATTGTAATCAATTTATTTTTGTAATTGAAATATATGACAAAGCATCATCTGGTTTTCATTAAAAAGTTACATTTATTTTTTAATTTGGTATTTTTGGTATATGGGGTATATTTTTGAAAGCCAAATTACTTAAAATATAATCCTGGTTTGGGGTTGGCAGTAAATTTCTTAACAAACAATGTTACGATTTTGATAGAATGCTTGAAAATTTATTGTTTTCAGATGCATTTTTCTTGAAATTCTAAAATGTGCTTTTTGAGTGATATAACTTCACAGTTTTTCTATTATTTGGTTTTCGTTTTAAAAAAACAATTTAATGATGAAAGTTTTAATCACATACCTATTGCATTTTTGAGGACAGTTATTTTTTTATATAAAAGCAGAAATTAAATTTGGAAAAAAATTTAACCTTAATAATTGTACGAATATTTACGTGTGATTTTGAAAATTGAAATATGTAGCAAAATTTGAAATATGTTTTTTCTTACAATTGAATAGTGCTATTTATTTATTAAAATAGAAAGTTCTTATAAATTGGTACATAATTCTCCTAGAATACATTTGATAAGAATATATCTCTATAAGAGAAAATAAATTTCTTATAACAAGACATGTTTATTTTTTATATTTCGGAAAATAATATCGATTAAAACGGTTTTCTATAGAGGAAATTTTTAATGATCATCTACAGAGATGAAAAGAAATCCCAAAGACATTTAGTAACATTTTTAAATAATTTTTGGTAGTATATCTAAAGGTTAAAAATTGCAACATACTTAGGTGAAAGAAGAACGAGTAATCTAGAATTATACTGTATAACCATGAATACTAATTGACGAACTGTGGTAGAACATTTTTGATGATCTCCATGAAGTTGAATAACTAAATTCCCAAATGCATTTAATAAAATAAAAGGTGTTATAATTAATAGAACGTTAAGTTTGAGAGTTTTTTTTAATTTCGGGTAGTGTACCGGATGGACAAATTTCATAAATTTAAAAGAAACATGAACAGTTATTTAGAATTTCTCTGTATGTCACAAAAAATACTAATTGAAAAATGAACTGGATAGAAAATTATCTCTACGACCATGAATAGCAATATTTACAAAGCATTTAATATCATGTAAGGTGGTGTAAAAATATGAAAGATAAATGGTAAAAACGTTTATTTAACTCAGATTTTTTTAAAATATTTTTGGTCGTATATCGAATCAACAAATTTAATGGTTAATAATAAGTTTCTAAAATACGTTTAATCTGTGAGGTGGTGTAAAGAATATAACAGTCGCTGATTTCAGAAAGATTAAAAATTACAATAAATTGAGTGGTAACATGAACTAATATCTTAGAATCATACTGTATGTCGTAATAAATATTAATTGTTAAATGAAAAGGGGTAGAATTTTTTTATCTCTACAAACTCGAATAACAAAATACCCAAATAAATTTAGTAGCGTGAAAGGTGGTGTAAAGAATACAACGTAAAGTACCGAAATAATTTTGATAGTGTATCTAAAGGCAAAAAAAATAGACAGATTGATTAATAACGTGTGCATTGATTTTCAAAATATATTTTATACGAGGATGAATATTTAATGACGTGTTGAAAATTTTTTTTATTGAACTTTAAGGTGAATAACATTCGAGAAAAACATTCAGTAACATGAAAGGTGGTGTAAAGAATGTAGCGCTAAGTAACGAGTCTCAGACACACATTTTTAAATATTTGTGGTGGTATACCTGCAGTTTAAAAAATACAACAAATTGAGTGGGAAGTTAGTCGCCGATTTTTTAAATATACTATATGTGACGAAGAATGCTTATTGACAAACATGTAAAAAAATCTCTACAGAGGAGAAAAACAAAATATTCAAAGACGTTTAGTAACTATTTGACAAACAATCTCTATGAAGGTGAATAACCAAAATCCTAGACACTTTGTAACATGAAAGGTGGTATAAAGAATATAGGGTTAAGTAACAAATGTCCTATTTTCAAATAATTTTTTAGTAATATATGGAACGGTAACAACTTAAAACAAACGAAACTGTAACAAGAATGTGGATTTTAGAATTATACTGTATATAACAAGACTACTAACTGACTAACAGGGGTAGAAAATTTTTAATGATCTCAACAAAGGTTAATGACAATATTCCCAAAGACTTGTACGAAGGTGAAAAACAAAATTCCCAGGTATTTTTGGATATCATAAAAGGTGGTTTACAGAAAATAAGTACTTAACTAATTTAGGAATTTTCCGTTTTAAATATTTTGTTAATATGAATAAGGGTAAAGAATTACAACAAATTGAATTGACCAACAAATTAGGATGGAAAACGTTTAATGATCTCTACGAAGGTGAAAAACTAAATTCCCAATGATATTTAATAACATATAAGATGGTGTAAAGAATATAGGTAAGCAATCTCCGAATTTTTCATAATTACATATTTTGGTGGTATGACTAAATGTTAAAAATTAAAACAAACTGAATTGACCAAGAAATTAGGGTAAAAAATTTTTATTAATGACCTCTACGAAGGTGAAAAGCAAAATTCCCAAGTATTTAAATATCACAACAGGTGGTGTAAAGAAAATAAGTAACTAATCTACGTATGTTCAGTTTTTACATAATTTAGTGGTTTAAAAAGGTTAAAAATTACAACAAATTGAATTGACCAACATATTAGGGAAAAAACTTTTATAAATGACCTGTACGAAGGTGAAAAACAAAATTTCTAAGTATTTAAATATTATAAAAGGTGGTTTAAAGAAAATAAGTAACCAATCTACACATTTTCCGTTTTTACATATTTTGGTGGTATGAAAAAAGTTAAAAATTGCAACAAACTGAATTGACCAACAAATCACGTTGAAAACTTTTAATGATCTCTACGAAGCTGAAAAACAAAATTCCCAAATATATTTAATAACATACAAGGTGGTGTAAAGTATAAGTAATCTAAGCAATTTCCCAATTTTCCATATTTACATATTTTGGTGGTATGACTAAAGGTTAAAAATTACAAGTTGAATTGACCAACAAATCAAAGTGAAAACTTTTAATGATCTCTACGAAGCTGAAAAACAAAATTCCCAAATACATATGTATATTTCATAACATAAGGTGGTGTCATGAAAATACCTGAGCAATCTACGAATTGTCCGTTTTTACATATTTTGGTGGTATGACTAAACGTTAAAAATTACAACTAATTGAATTCACCAAGAAATTAGGGTAAAAAACTTTTATTAATGACCTCTACGAAGGTGAAAAGCAAAATTCCCAAGAATTTAAATATCACAAAAGGTGGTGTAAAGAAAATAAGTAACTAATCTACGAATGTTTCGTTTTTACATAATTTAGTGGTTTAAAAAGGTTAAAAATTACAACTAATTGAATTCACCAACATATTAGGGTAAAAAACTTTTATAAATGACCTGTACAAAGGTGAAAAACAAAATTCCTAAGTATTTAAATATCATAAATGGTGGTTTAAAGAAAAATCAGTAAACAATCTACACATTTTCCGTTTTTACATATTTTGGTGGTATGAAAAGGCTTAAAAAATTCAACAAACTGAATGGACCGACAAATCAGGTTGAAAATTTTTAATGATCTTCACGAAGATTCCACAAAATTCCCAAATATATTTAATAACATACAAGGTGGTGTAAATTATAAGTAATCTAACCAATCTCCGAATTTTCCATATTTACATATTTTGGTGGTATGACTAAATGTTAAAAATTACAACTAATTGAATTGACAAACTAATTAGGGTAAAAGACTTATTAACCTGTACGAAGGTGAAAAACAAAATTCCCAAGTATTTAAATATCATAAAAGGTGGTTTAAAGAAAATAAGTAACTAATATACGTTTTTACATGGTATGAAAAAGGTTAAAAATTACAACAAAATGAATTCAAAACAAAATTCTCAAATATATTTAATGATATATAAGGTGGTGTAAAGTAAGAGTAAACTAAGCAATTGCCGAATATTCCATATTCCGATATTTGGTGGTAAGGTTAAAGGTGCAAAATTACAACAAATTGAACTGACCAACAAATCAAGGTAAAAACTTTTAATGATCTCTACGAACCTAAAAAACAAAATTTCCAAATATATATATTTCATAACATAAGGTGGTGTAATGAAAATACCTGCGCAATCTACGAATTGTCCGTTTTTACGTATTTTGGTGGTACGACTAAATGTTAAAAATTACATCTAATTGAATTCACCAAGAAATTAGAGTAAAAAACTTTTATTAATGACCTCTACGAGGTGAAAAGCAAAATTTCCAAGTATTTACATAATTTAGTGGTTTAAAAAGGTTAATAATTACAACAAATTAAATTGAGCAACATATTAGGATAAAAAAATTTTATAAGTGACCTGTACGAAGATAAAAAACAAAATTCCTAAGTATTTAAATATCATAAATGGTGGTTTAAAGAAAATAAGTAACCAATCTACACATTTTCCGTTTTTACATATTTTGGTGGTATGAAAAAGGTTAAAAATTGCAACAAACTGAATTAACAAATAAATCAGGTTGAAAACTTTTAATGATCTCTACGAAGCTGAAAAACTAAATTCCCATAATATATATATATTTCATAACATAAGGTGCTGTAATGAAAATACCTGCGCAATCTACGAATTGTCTGTTTTTACATATTTTGGTGGTATGACTAAATGTTAAAAATTGAATAGGCCAACAAATTAGGGTAAAGAAATTTTATTAAAATCTCAGAATTTTCAATTTTAAAATAATTTTTGTACTATGTCAAAAGGTTAATAATTACAACAAATTCAAAGATAACATAAACAACAATTTTAGAACTATACTTTATGTAACAATAAGTACTAACTGACAAACGAACTGGGGTAGTACATTATTAAATATCATAACAAATGTGTTTTTATCAAAATTCTCAAAAACATTTAATAACATGAAAGGCGAGGTAATGAATATAACAGTAACCAACTGATTTCAGAATTTTCCAGTTTTAAATTTAGAATGTTGCCTGTAGCATTGCACTATTTGTCAAACGAAATAGTTATATTTTTTTCATGATCTCTATAAGGGTGAATAACTAAAATTCTGAAGACACTTTGTAACATCAAAGGTGGTTTAATGAATATATGGTTAACTAACGAATGTCCCATTTACAAATAATTTTGGTAATATATGGAACAGTAACAACTTAAAACAAACGGAACGATAACAAGAATGTCGACTTTAGATGTATACTGTATATAACAATGACTACTAGTTGACTAACGAACTGGGTAGAAACTTTAAAGTCAATGACAATATTCCCAAAGACATATAGTAACATTAAAGCTGGTGCAAAGAATGACGTTAAGTAACGAATCAACATGGACAAGTTCAACTTAGAATGGTAACAATGACGACGACTTCAGAATTATACTGTTTATAGTAATAAATACTATTTGACAAAAGTACTGGTGTAGAAAAGTTTTAAAAATCTCTACGTAGGTGAATAACATATTTCTCAGAAGCATTTAATAACAAGAAAGGTTAAGTAACGGATCTCAGAGTTCCCATTTTTATATAATTTTTGGAAGTAGTTATATCTAAAGGATGAAAATTGTAACTAAAACTGTAACAAGAACGACGACTTCTACTATATCTAACAATGAATACTAATTTAATAACGAACTGTGGTAGAAAATTTTTAATTATCTGACAAAGGTGACTAACAAAATTCCCAAATACATTATATCATATTTCAACATGGTGTAAAGAAAATAAGTAACCAGTCTACAAATTTTCCATTTTTACATATTTTGGTGATATGACTGAAGGTAAAAAATTACAAAAAATTGAACTGACCAACAAATTAGGGCACAAAACTTTTATTATTGACCTGTACGAAGCTGAAAAATAAAATTCCTAGGAATATAAATATCATAAAAGTAAAGAAAATAAGTAACTAATCTACGAATTTTCCGTTTTTACATATTTTGGTGGTATGAAAAAGGTTAAAAATTACAACACAATGAATTGAACAACACATTTTTCATGATGTCTACGAAGGTGAAAATAAAATCCCAAATATATTTAGTAACATATAAGGCGGTGTAAAGTAAAGGTAAAGTAAGCAATCTCCAAATTTTCCATATTTACATATTTTGATGGTATGACTAGAGGTTAAAAATTACAACAAAGTGAATTGAAAAACAAATCAGGGTGAGAAACTTTCATGATCTCTACGAAGGTGAAAAACAAAATTTCCAAATATATTTTATAACATATAAGGTGGTGTAAAGAAATTAAATAACCAATCTACGAATTTTCCGTTTTTACATATTTTGGTGATATGACTAAAGGTTAAAAATTCAATAAATCGAATTAATCAAGAAATTAGAGTAAAAACTTTTATGAATGACCTCTATGAAGGTGAAAAACAAAATTCCCAAGTAGTTAAATATCATAAAAAGTGGTGTAAAGAAAAATAAGTAACCAATCTACGAATTTTCCGTCTTTACATATTTTAGTGCTATGACTAAAGGTTCAAAATTGCAACAAATTGAATTGACTAACAATTTAGGGTATACACCTCTTATTAATGACGAAGGTGAAATACAAAATTTCCAAGAATTTAAATATAAAAGGTGGTTTAAAGCAAATACGTAACTAATCTCCACATTTTCTGTTTTTTACATATTTTGGTGGTATGAAAAAAAAAAAATTCCCGAATATATTAAATAACATATAAGCTAATGAAAAGTAAGAGTAAACTAAGCAATATCCGAATTTCCCATATTTGCAAATTTTAGTGGTATGACAAAGGTTAAAAATTAAAACAAATTGAATGGACCAACAAATCAGTGTGAAAAACTTTAATTATCTTTGCGAAGCTGAAAAACAAAATTCCCAAATATATTTAATAACATATAAGATGGTGTAAAGAAAATAAGTGAGCAATCTACGAATTTTCCGATTTGCATATTTTGGTCGTATGACTAAAGGTTTAAAATTACTAAAAATTGAATTGGCCTAAAAATTAGGGTAAAGAAATTTTGTTAAAATTTCAGAATTTTCCATTTTAAAATAATTTTTGTACTATGTCGAAAGGTTAATGATTACAACAAAATATATATTAACAAGAACGGTGGTTTTAGAATAGCCCTATCTGTAACAATGAATACTGACAAACGAACACAGAAAAAAAATTAATCGTCTACAAAAGTGAATACCAAAATTGTCAAATAAATTTAGTAACACGAAAGAAAGTTTACGTAAGAAATCTAATGTACAGTAAAAAAACCCACATTCTATTAAATAATTTTGGTTGTATCTCCAAAGGTTAATAATTACAACAAATTCAAAGATAACATAAACAACAATTTTTGAACTATACTTTACCTAATAATAAATCCTAAATGACAAACGAACTGGGGTAGTAAATTTTTAATGATCATACGAATGTGAATAAAAAAATTCTCAAAGATATTTAATAACATGAAAGGCGAGATAAAGAAAAGTAACCAACTGTTCCAGTTTTAAAGTTAAATTATGTTGCCAGTTTTAAATAGGTTTCGTAGTATATCTAAGTAAAAAATTACATAAACCCCGATTTTAGAACTACGTTGCCTGTAGCAGTGAACTATTTGGCAAACGAACTTGGTTAAATTTTTTTAATGATCTCTATAAAGGTAAACACCCAAAATCCTAAAAAACACTTTGTAACATGAATGGTGGTATAAAAAATATAAGGTTTAGTAACGAATGTCCCATTTTCAAATACTTTTGATAATGTATAGAACGGTAACAACTTAAAACAAACGGAACGACTTTAGAATTATACTGTATATAACAATGACTACTAGCTGACTAACGAACTGGGGTAGAAAATTTTTAATGATCTCAACGAAAGTTAATGACAATATTCCCAAAGACATTTCGTAACATTAAAGTTGGTGTAAAGAATATGACGTTAAGTAACGAATCTCAATTTCAAAATAATTATGACAATATGTGGAATAGTTAAAAGTTTAACTTGGAATGGTAGGTAACAATGACGACGACTTCAGAATTATATAGTTTATAGGAATAAATACTATTTGACAAAATTACCGGTGTAGAAAATTTTTGAAAATCTCTCAGAAGGTGAATAAGAAAATTCTCAAAAGCATTTATTAACAAGAACAAGTACTTTATCTAACAATAAATACTAACTTAATAACGAACTGTGGAAGACGATTTTTAATTATTTGACAAAGGTGACTAACAAAATTCCTAAACACATTATAACTTGAAAGGTGGTGTAAAGAATGTAACGTTAAGTAATGAGTTTCAATATTTTCAGTTCTTAAATAATTTTTGTAGTATATAGAAAGATTGATAATTACGACAAATTGATTATTAATATCAGCCCAGTTTTTTTAAATGCACTGCAGATTTGTAACAATGAAAACTCTTGGCTTGGGTAGAAAAGTTTTGATCATTTCTGCAAATGTGAATAACAAAAATCGTAAGGCCATTTTTGTAAAGTAAAAAGCAAGGTGGTATAAAGATTATAACTTTGAGTAACGAATTTCGGAATATTTCATTTTTAAGTAAGTTTGTTCATATAAGGGTTGAAAATTACATTACATTGATTAGTATCATGAGACGCTAATTTATAAATATACTCTAAGTTAACACTGAAACTAACACAAGTTTTGGAAAAGTAATTTCGTAATCTCTACCAGTTGAAATAACAAAATTCCCAAAGATAATAAGTACCTAAGGATTTTAAATTTTTTGAAAATTTAGATAGTATATCTAAAGATGAAACATTGCAAAAATTGATAAGTAACTTTAACCCCGATTTTAGAAATACGCTGTGAGTAACAAGGATTAAAAAAACAATGGGGTAGAAATTGTTTGATGGTTTCACAAAAGTGAATGACAAAATGTCCAGTTTGAGAAAAGATGGTGTAAAGAATGTAACAATAAGTTTTGTTAGTATTACTAAAAGTTAAAAATTACAACAAATTGGTTGATAACATGAATAACGATTTTTGAAATAAATTAAATGTAACCAGTAACACAAATTAATAATAACCGAATTGGCTTAGAGATTTTTTAAGGATCTTACGAAGGTGAATAACTAAATTTCCAAAGATATTTAATAACATAAAACAATGGGGTAGAAAATGGTTTAATGAAAATAAGTAACCAATCTACGAATTTTCAATATCTACATATTTTGATGGTATAGAAAGGTTAAAAATTACAACACAATGAATCAACATATTAGGGAGTAAAACTTTTCATGATGTCTACAAAGGTGAAAAACAAAATCCCAAATTAAATAACATATAAGGCCGTGTAAAGTAAATTTAAACCGAGCAAACTCCGAACTTTTCATAGTTACATATTTTGGTGGTATGACTAAATGATAAAAATTTTAACAAATTGAATTAAACAACAAATTAGGGTAAAAACTTTTATTAATGACCTCTACGAAGAAGAAAAACAGAAATATGTCTAATATCATACAAGGTGGTGAATAGAAAATAAATAACCTACGAATTTTTCGTTTTTACATATATTGTTGTTGTGACTAAAGCTTCAAAATTACAACAAATTGAATTGACCAACAAATCAGAGTGAAAAACTTTTAATGATCTCTACGAACGTGAAAAACAAAATTTCCAAAGATATTTAATAACATAAGCGCCGGTGTAAAGAAAATAAGTAACCAATCTACGAATTTTGCATTTTTACATATTTTGGTGGTATGACTAGAGGTTAAAAATTACAACAAATTAAACTGACCAACAAATTAGGGTAAAAAACTTTTATTATTGACCTGTACGAAGGTGAAAAATAAAATTCCTAGGTATTTAAATATCATAAAAGGTGGTTTAAAGAAAATAAGTAATTAATCTACGAATTTTCCGTTTTTACATGGTATACAAATCTGGATGAAAAACTTCTCTACGAAAGTGAAAAACAAAATTCCCAAATATATTTAATAATATATAAGGCGGTATAAAGTAAAAGTAAACTAAGTAATCTCCGAATTTTTTATATTTAAATATTTTGGTGGTAAGGTTGAAGGTGAAAAATTATAACAAATTGATTTTCCAACAAATTAGGATAAAAACACTTATTAATGACCTCTACGAAGGTGAAAAACAAAATTCCCAAGTACTTAAATATCATAAAAGGTGGTGTAAAGAAAATAAGTAACTAATCTACGAAATTTCCGATTTTACAAATTTTAGTAATATGACTAAAGGTTAAAAATTACAACAAATTGAATTGACCAACAAATTAGGGTAAAAAACTTACTAAACCTGTACGAAGGTGAAAAAAAAAATTCCCAAGTATTTGAATATCACAAAAAAGGTGGTTTAAAGAAAATAAGTGAATAATCTACGAATTTTCCGTTTTTAAATGGTATGAAAAAGGTTAAAAATTTCCACAAAATGAATTGACCAACGAATCAGGGTAACTTTTAATATCCTCTGCGAAGGTGCAAAACGACATTTTCAAAGATATTTAATATCATAAAGCGGTGGCGTAAATAAAACAAGTAACGAATCTACGAATTTTGCGTTTTTACACATTTTAGTGGTATGAAAAAGGTTAAAAATTACAACAAAATGAATGACCAACAAATCAGGGTGAAAAACTTTTAACGATCTCTACGAAAGTGAAAAACAAAATTCCCAAATATATTTAATAATATATAAGGTGGTGTAAAGTAAAAGTAAACTAAGCAATCTCCGAATTTTCCATATTTAAATATTTTGGTGGTAAGGTTAAAGGTGAAAAATTATAACAAATTGAATTGTCCAAGAAATTAGGGTAAAAACACTTATTAATGCCCTCTTCGAAGGTGAAAAACAAAATTCCCAAGTAGTTAAATATCATAAAAGGTGGTGTAAAGAAAATAAGTAACTAATGTACGAACATTCCGATTTTACATATTTTGGTAGTATGATTAAAGGCTAAAAATTACAACAAATTGAATTGACCAACAAATTAGGGTAAAAAACTTACTAAACCTGTACGAAGGTAAAAAAATTCCCAAGTATTTAAATATCATAAAAGGTTATTTAAAGAAAATAAGAAACTTATCTACGAATTTTCCGTTTTTACATGGTATGAAAAAGGTTAAAAATTACAACAAAATGAATTGACCAGCAAATCAAAGTAAGAAACTTTTAATATCTGGGAAGGTGAAAAACAAAATTCCCAAGTAGTTAAATATCTTAAAAGGTGGTGTAAAGAAAATAAGGAACTAATCTACGAAATTTCCGATTTTATATATTTTGGTAGTATGACGAAAGGTTAAAAATTACTACAAATTGAATTGACCAACAAATTAGGGCAAGAAACTGATTAAACCTGTACGAAGGTGAAAAAAAATTCTCAAGTATTTGAATATCATAAAAGGTGGTTTAAAGAAAATAAGTGACTAATCTACGAATTTTCCGTTTTTAAATGGTATGAAAAAGGTTAAAAATTACAACAAAATGAATTGACCAACGAATTAGGGTGAGAAACTTTTAATGATCTCTGCGAAGGTGAAAAAGGCATTTTCAAAGATATTTAATAACATAAGCGGTGGCGTAAATAAAACAAGTGACTAATCTACGAATTTTGCGTTTTTACACATTTTAGTGGTATGAAAAAGGTTAAAAATTACAACAAAATGAATGACCAAAAAAACACTGTGAAAAACATTTAACGATCTCTACGAAAGTGAAAAACAAAATTCCCAAATATATTTAATATTATATAAAGTGGTGTAATGTAAAAGTATACTAAGCAATCTCCGAATTTTCCATATTAAAATCTTTTGGTGGTAAGTTTAAAGGTGAAAAATTATAACAAATTGAATTGTCCAACATATTAGGGTAAAAGACATTTATTAATGACCTCTACGAAGGTGAAAAACAAAATTCCCAAGTACTTAAATATCAGAAAAGGTGGTGTAAAGAAAATAAGTAACTAATCTACGAAAGTTCCGATTTTACATATTTTGGTAGTATGACTAAAGGTTAAAAATTACAACAAATTGAATTGACCAACAAATTAGGGTAAAAAACGTATTAAACCTGTACGAAGGTGAAAAACAAAAGTCCCAAGTATTCGAATTTCATAAAAGGTGGTTTAAAGAATATAAGTAATTAATCTACGAATTTTCCGTTTTTACATGGTACGAAAAAGGTTAAAAATTACACAAAAATGAATGACCAACAAATCAGGGTGAAACACTTTTAATGATCTCTACGAAAGTGAAAAACAAAATTCCCAAATATATTTAATAATATATAAGGCTGTATAAAGTAAAAGTAAACTAAGCAATCTCCGAATTTTTCATATTTAAATATTTTGGTAGTAAGGTTAAAGGTAAAATGAACTGTCCAACAAATTAGGGCAAGAAATTGATTAAACCTGTACGAAGATGAAAAACAAAATTCCCAAGTAGTTAAATATCATAAAAGGTGGTGTAAAGAAAATAAGTGACTAATCTACGAATTTTCCGTTTTTAAATGGTATGAAAAAGGTTAAAAATTACAACAAATTGAATTGACCAACGAATTAGGGTGAGAAACTTTTAATGATCTCTGCGAAGGTGAAAAACGACATTTTCAAAGATATTTAATAACATAAGCGGTGGCGTAAATAAAACAAGTAACTAATCTACGAATTTTGCGTTTTTACACATTTTAGTTTTATGAAAAAGGTTAAAATTACAACAAAGTGAATGATCCACAAAACACTGTAAAAAACTTTTAACGATCTCTAGGAAAGTGAAAAACAAAATTCCCAAATATATTTAATATTATATAAAGTGGTGTAATGTAAAAGTATACTAAGCAATCTCCGAATTTTCCATATTTAAATCTTTTGGTGGTAAGTTTAAAGGTGAAAAATTATAACAAATTGAATTGTCCAACAAATTAGGGTAAAAAACATTTATTAATGACCTCTACGAAGGTGAAAAACAAAATTCCCAAGTAGTTAAATATCAGAAAAGGTGGTGTAAACAAAATAAGTAACTAATCTACGAAAGTTCCGGTTTTACATATTTTGGTAGTATGACTAAAGGTTAAAAATTACAACAAATTGAATTGACCAACAAACTTAGGGTAAAAAACTTATTAAACCTGTACGAAGGTGAAAAACAAAAGTCCCAAATATTCAAATGTCATAAAAGGTGGTTTAAAGAAAATAAGTAATTAATCTACGAATTTTGCGTTTTTACACATTTTAGTGGTATGAAAATGGTTAAAAATTACAAAAAATGAATGACCAACAAATCAGGGTGAAAAACTTTTAATGATCTCTACGAAAGTGAAAAACAATATTCCCAAATATATTTAATAATATATAAGGCTGTATAAAGTAAAAGTAAACTAAGCAATCTCCGAATTTTTCTTATTTAAATATTTTGGTGGTAAGGTTAAAGGTGAAAAATTTTAACAAATTGAACTGTCCAACAAATTACGGTAAAAACACTTATTAATGCCCTCTACGAAGGTGAAAAACAAAATTCCCAAGTACTTAAATATCATAAAAGGTGGTGTAAAGAAAATAAGTAACTAATCTACGAAATTTCCGATTTTACAATTTTGGTAATATGACTAAAGGTTAAATATTACAACAAATTGAATTGACCAACAAATTAGGGTAAAAAACTTACTAAACCTGTATGAAGGTGAAAAACAAAATTTCCAAGTATTTGAATATCACAAAAAAGGTGGTTTAAAGAAAATAAGTGAATAATCTACGAATTTTCCGTTTTTAAATGGTATGAAAAAGGTTAAAAATTTCCACAAAACGAATTGACCAACGAATCAGGGTAACTTTTAAGATCCTCTGCGAAGGTGAAAAACGACATTTTCAAAGATATTTATTAACATAAGCGGTGGCGTAAATAAAACAAGTAACTAATCTACGAATTTTGCGTTTTTACACATTTTAGTGGTATGAAAAAGGTTAAAAATTACAACAAAATGAATGACCAACAAATCAGGGTGAAAAACTTTTAACGATGTCTACGAAAGTGAAAAACAAAATTCCCAAATATATTTAATAATACTTAAGGTGGTGAAAAGTAAAAGTAAACTAAGCAATCTCCGAATTTTCCATATTTGAATATTTTGGTGGTAAGGTTAAAGGTTAAAAATTACAACAAAATGAATGACCAACAAATCAGGGTGAAAAACTTTTAACGA
Source organism: Octodonta nipae (assembly GCA_034190945.1). Taxonomy (NCBI): domain Eukaryota; kingdom Metazoa; phylum Arthropoda; class Insecta; order Coleoptera; family Chrysomelidae; genus Octodonta; species Octodonta nipae. Next base: position 167,165,987 of record CM067217.1, on the reverse strand, counting down.
TGTCTACGAAAGTGAAAAACAAAATTCCCAAATATATTTAATAATATATAAGGTGGTGAAAAGTAAAAGTAAACTAAGCAATCCCCGAATTTTCCATATTTAAATATTTTGGTGGTAAGGTTAAAGATTAAAAATTACAACAAATTGAATTGACCAACAAATTAGGGTAAAAAACTTACTAAACCTGTACGAAGGTAAAAAAAAAATTACCAAGTATTTAAATATCATAAAAGGTAGTTTAAAGAATTTCAAAGATATTTAATAACATAAGCGGTGGCGCAAATAAAACAAGTAGCTAAACTACGAATTTTGCGTTTTTACACATTTTAGTGGTATGAAAAAGGTTAAGAATTACAACAAAATGAATGACCAAAAAAACACTGTGAAAAACTTTTAACGATCTCTACGAAAGTGAAAAACAAAATTCCCAAATATATTTAATATTATATATAGTGGTGTAATGTAAAAGTATACTAAGCAATCTCCGAATTTTCCATATTAAAATCTTTTGGTAGTAAGTTTAAAGGTGAAAAATTATAACAAATTGAATTGTCCAACAAATTAGGGTAAAAACACTTATTAGTGCCCTCTACGAAGGTGAAAAACAAAATTCTCAAGTACTTTAATATCATAAAAGGTGGTGTAAAGAAAATAAGTAACTAATCTACGAAATTTCCGATTTTACAAATTTTGGTAGTATGACTAAAGGTTAAAAATTGCAACAAAATGAATTGATCAACGAATTAGGGTGAGAAACTTTTAATGATCTCTGCGAAGGTGAAAAACGACATTTTCAAAGATATTTATTAACATAAGCGGTGGCGTAAATAAAACAAGTAGCTAATCTACGAATTTTGCGTTTTTACACATTTTAGTGGTATGAAAAAGGTTAAGAATTACAACAAAATGAATGACCAAAAAAACACTGTGAAAAACTTTTAACGATCTCTACGAAAGTGAAAAACAAAATTCCCAAATATATTTAATATTATATATAGTGGTGTAATGTAAAAGTATACTAAGCAATCTCCGAATTTTCCATATTAAAATCTTTTGGTGGTAAGTTTAAAGGTGAAAAATTATAACAAATTGAATTGTCCAACAAATTAGGGTTAAAACACTTATTAATGCCCTCTACGAAGATGAAAAACAAAATTCCCAAGTACTTAAATATCATAAAAGCTGGTGTAAAGAAAATAAGTAACTAATCTACGAAATTTCCGATTTTACAAATTTTGGTAGTATGACTAAAGGTTAAAAATTACAACAAATTGAATTGACCAACAAATTAGGGTAAAAAACTTAGTAAACCTGTACGAAGGTGAAAAACAAAATTCCCAAGTATTTGAATATCACAAAAAAGGTGGTTTAAAGAAAATAAGTGAATAATCTACGAATTTTCCGTATTTAAATGGTATGAAAAAGGTTAAAAATTTCCACAAAATGAATTGACCAACGAATCAGGGTAATTTTTAATGGTCTCTGCGAAGGTGAAAAACTACATTTTCAAAGATATTTAATAACATAAGCGGTGGCATAAATAAAAGAAGTAACTAATCTACGAATTTTGCGTTTTTACACATTTTAGTGGTATGAAAAAGGTTAAAAATTACAAAAAAATGAATTGACCAACGAATTAGGGTGAAAAACTTTTAATGATCTCTACGAAAGTGAAAAACAAAATTCCCAAATATATTTAATAATATATAAGGTGGTGTAAAGTAAAAGTAAACTAAGCAATCTCCGAATTTTCCATATTTAAATATTTTGGTGGTAAGGTTAAAGGTGAAAAATTATAACAAATTGAATTGTCCAACAAATTAGGGTAAAAACACTTATTAATGACCTCTACGAAGGTGAAAAACAAAATTCCCAAGTAGTTAAATATCATAAAAGGTGGTGTAAAGAAAATAAGTAACTAATCTACGAAATTTCCGATTTTACATATTTTGGTAGTATGACTAAAGGTTAAAAATTACAACAAATTGAATTGACCAACAAATTAGGGTAAAAAACTAGTTAAACCTGTACGAAGGTGAAAAACAAAATTCAAAAGTATTTAAATATCATAAAAGGTTATTTAAAGAAAATAAGAAACTAATCTACGAATTTTCCGTTTTTACATGGTATGAAAAAGGTTAAAAATTACAACAAAATGAATTGACCAAAATCAAAGTGAGAAACTTTTAATATCTGCGAAGGTGAAAAACAAAATTCCCAAGTAGTTAAATATCTTAAAAGGTGGTGTAAAGAAAATAAGGAACTAATCTACGAAATTTCCGATTTTACGAAAGGTTAAAAATTACTACAAATTGAATTGACCAACAAATTAGGGCAAGAAACTGGTAAAGGTGAAAAAAAAATTCAGCAGATCTCTAAAAGTGAAAAACTTCCCAAATATATTTAATATTATATAAAATGGTGTAATGTAAAAGTATACTAAGCAATCTCCGAATTTTCCATATTAAAATCTTTTGGTGGTAAAAAGGTGAAAAATTATAACAAAATGAATTGTCCAACATATTAGGGTAAAAGACAATTAATGACCTCTACGAAGGTGAAAAACAAAATTCCCAAGTAAAATATTAGAAAAGGTGGTGTAAAGAAAATTAGTAACTAATCTTGGTAGTATGACTAAAGGTTAAAAATTACAACAAATTGAAGGGGTAAAGTATTAAACCTGTACGAAAAATAAATTCCCTAAATTTTCCGTTTTTACATGGTACGAAAAAGGTTAAAAATTACACAAAAATGAATGACCAACAAATCAGGGTAAAAACTTTTAATGATCGAAAGGCTGTATAAAGTGAAAGTAAACTAAGCAATCTCCGAATGGTAGTAAGCTTAAAGGTAAAATGAACTTCCAACAAATTATGATTAAACCTGTACGAAGGTGAAAAACAAAATTCCCAAGTATTAAATATCATAAAAGGTGGTGTAAAGAAAATAAGTGACTAATCTACGAATTTTCCGTTTTTAAATGGTATGAAAAAGGTTAAAAATTACAACAAAATGAATTGACCAACGAATTAGGGTGAGAAACTTTTAATGATCTCTGTGAAGGTGAAAAACGACATTTTCAAAGATATTTAATAACATAAGCGGTGGCGTAAATAAAACAAGTACCTAACTAATCTACGAATTTTGCGTTTTACACATTTTAGTGGTATGAAAAAGGTTAAAAATTACAGAAAAATGAATGACCAACAAATCAGGGTGAAAAACTTTTAATGATCTCTACGAAAGTGAAAAACAAAATTCCCAAATATATTTAATAATATATAAGGCTGTATAAAGTAAAAGTAAACTAAGTAATCTCCGAATTTTCTATTTAAATATTTTGGTGAATGGTTAAAGGTGAAAAATTATAACAAATTGAATTGTCCAACAAATTAGGGTAAAAACACTTATTAATGCCCTCTTCGAAGGTGAAAAACAAAATGCCCAAGTACTTAAATATCATAAAAGGTGGTGTAAAGAAAATAAGTAACTAATCTACGAAATTTCCGATTTTACAAATTTTGGTAGTATGACTAAAGGTTAAAAATTACAACAAATTGAATTGACCAACAAATTAGGGTAAAAAACTTACTAAACCTGTACGAAGGTGAAAAACAAAATTCCAAGTATTTGAATATCACAAAAAAGGTGGTTTAAAGAAAATAACTGAATAATAACCACAAAATGAATTGACCAACGAATGGTGAAAAACTACATTTTCAAAGATATTTAATAACATAAGCGGTGGCATAAATAAAACAAGTAACTAATCTACGAATTTTCGTTTTTAAACATTTTATTGGTATGAAAAAGGTTAAAAATTACAACAAAATGAATGACCAACAAATCAGGGTGAAAAACTTTTAACGATCTCTACGAAAGTGAAAAACAAAATTCCCAAATATATTTAATATTATATATAGTGGTGTAATGTAAAAGTATACTAAGCAATCTCCGAATTTTCCATATTAAAATCTTTTGGTAGTAAGTTTAAAGGTGAAAAATTATAACAAATTGAATTGTCCAACAAATTAGGGTAAAAACACTTATTAGTGCCCTCTACGAAGGTGAAAAACAAAATTCTCAAGTACTTTAATATCATAAAAGGTGGTGTAAAGAAAATAAGTAACTAATCTACGAAATTTCCGATTTTACAAATTTTGGTAGTATGACTAAAGGTTAAAAATTACAACAAAATGAATTGACCAACGAATTAGGGTGAGAAACTTTTAATGATCTCTGCGAAGGTGAAAAACGACATTTTCAAAGATATTTATTAACATAAGCGGTGGCGTAAATAAAACAAGTAGCTAATCTACGAATTTTGCGTTTTTACACATTTTAGTGGTATGAAAAAGGTTAAGAATTACAACAAAATGAATGACCAAAAAAACACTGTGAAAAACTTTTAACGATCTCTACGAAAGTGAAAAACAAAATTCCCAAATATATTTAATATTATATATAGTGGTGTAATGTAAAAGTATACTAAGCAATCTCCGAATTTTCCATATTAAAATCTTTTGGTGGTAAGTTTAAAGGTGAAAAATTATAACAAATTGAATTGTCCAACAAATTAGGGTTAAAACACTTATTAATGCCCTCTACGAAGATGAAAAACAAAATTCCCAAGTACTTAAATATCATAAAAGCTGGTGTAAAGAAAATAAGTAACTAATCTACGAAATTTCCGATTTTACAAATTTTGGTAGTATGACTAAAGGTTAAAAATTACAACAAATTGAATTGACCAACAAATTAGGGTAAAAAACTTAGTAAACCTGTACGAAGGTGAAAAACAAAATTCCCAAGTATTTGAATATCACAAAAAAGGTGGTTTAAAGAAAATAAGTGAATAATCTACGAATTTTCCGTATTTAAATGGTATGAAAAAGGTTAAAAATTTCCACAAAATGAATTGACCAACGAATCAGGGTAATTTTTAATGGTCTCTGCGAAGGTGAAAAACTACATTTTCAAATATATTTAATAACATAAGCGGTGGCATAAATAAAACAACTAACTAATCTACGAATTTTGCGTTTTTACACATTTTAGTGGTATGAAAAAGGTTAAAAATTACAACAAAATGAATGACCAACAAATCAGGGTGAAAAACTTTTAACGATCTCTACGAAAGTGAAAAACAAAATTCCCAAATATATTTAATAATATATAAGGTGGTGTAAAGTAAAAGTAAACTAAGCAATCTCCGAATTTTCCATAATTAAATATTTTGGTGGTAAGGTTAAAGGTGAAAAATTATAACAAATTGAATTTTCCAAGAAATTAGGGTAAAAACACTTATTAATGCCCTCTACGAAGGTGAAAAACAAAATTCCCAAGTAGTTAAATATCATAAAAGGTGGTGTAAAGAAAATAAGTAACTAATGTACGAAAATTCCGTTTTTACATATTTTGGTAGTATGATTAAAGGCTAAAAATTACAACAAATTGAACTGACCAACAAATTAGGGTAAAAAACTTACTAAACCTGTACGAAGGTAAAAAAATTCCCAAGTATTTAAATATCATAAAAGGTTATTTAAAGAAAATAAGAAACTAATCTACGAATTTTCCGTTTTTACATGGTACGAAAAAGGTTAAAAATTACAACAAAATGAATTGACCAGCAAATCAAAGTGAGAAACTTTTAATATCTGCGAAGGTGAAAAACAAAATTCCCAAGTAGTTAAATATCTTAAAAGGTGGTGTAAAGAAAATAAGGAACTAATCTACGAAATTTCCGATTTTATATATTTTGGTAGTATGACGAAAGGTTAAAAATTACTACAAATTGAATTGACCAACAAATTAGGGCAAGAAACTGATTAAACCTGTACGAAGGTGAAAAAAAAAATTCAGCACTGTGAAAAACTTTTAACGATCTCTACGAAAGTGAAAAACAAAATTCCCAAATATATTTAATATTATATAAAATGGTGTAATGTAAAAGTATACTAAGCAATCTCCGAATTTTCCATATTAAAATCTTTTGGTGGTAAGTTTAAAGGTGAAAAATTATAACAAAATGAATTGTCCAACATATTAGGGTAAAAGACATTTATTAATGACCTCTACGAAGGTGAAAAACAAAATTCCCAAGTACTTAAATATTAGAAAAGGTGGTGTAAAGAAAATTAGTAACTAATCTACGAAAGTTCCGATTTTACATATTTTGGTAGTATGACTAAAGGTTAAAAATTACAACAAATTGAATTGACCAACAAATTAGGGTAAAAAACGTATTAAACCTGTACGAAGGTGAAAAACAAAAGTCCCAAGTATTCGAATTTCATAAAAGGTGGTTTAAAGAATATAAGTAATTAATCTACGAATTTTCCGTTTTTACATGGTACGAAAAAGGTTAAAAATTACACAAAAATGAATGACCAACAAATCAGGGTGAAAAACTTTTAATGATCTCTACGAAAGTGAAAAACAAAATTCCCAAATATATTTAATAATATATAAGGCTGTATAAAGTGAAAGTAAACTAAGCAATCTCCGAATTTTTCATATTTAAATATTTTGGTAGTAAGCTTAAAGGTAAAATGAACTGTCCAACAAATTAGGGCAAGAAACTGATTAAACCTGTACGAAGATGAAAAACAAAATTCCCAAGTAGTTAAATATCATAAAAGGTGGTGTAAAGAAAATAAGTGACTAATCTACGAATTTTCCGTTTTTAAATGGTATGAAAAAGGTTAAAAATTACAAAATTGACCAACGAATTAGGGTGAGAAACTTTTAATGATCTCTGCGAAGGTGAAAAACGACATTTTCAAAGATATTTAATAACATAAGCGGTGGCGTAAATAAAACAAGTACCTAACTAATCTACGAATTTTGCGTTTTAACACATTTTAGTGGTATGAAAAAGGTTAAAAATTACAGAAAAATGAATGACCAACAAATCAGGGTGAAAAACTTTTAATGATCTCTACGAAAGTGAAAAACAAAATTCCCAAATATATTTAATAATATATAAGGCTGTATAAAGTAAAAGTAAACTAAGTAATCTCCGAATTTTTCTTATTTAAATATTTTGGTGACATGTTAAAGGTGAAAAATTATAACAAATTGAATTGTCCAACAAATTAGGGTAAAAACACTTATTAATGCCCTCTTCGAAGGTGAAAAACAAAATGCCCAAGTACTTAAATATCATAAAAGGTGGTGTAAAGAAAATAAGTAACTAATCTACGAAATTTCCGATTTTACAAATTTTGGTAGTATGACTAAAGGTTAAAAATTACAACAAATTGAATTGACCAACAAATTAGGGTAAAAAACTTACTAAACCTGTACGAAGGTGAAAAACAAAATTTCCAAGTATTTGAATATCACAAAAAAGGTGGTTTAAAGAAAATAACTGAATAATCTACGAATTTTCCGTTTTTAAATGGTATGAAAAAGGTTAAAAATTTCCACAAAATGAATTGACCAACGAATCAGGGTAACTTTTAATGGTCTCTGCGAAGGTGAAAAACTACATTTTCAAAGATATTTAATAACATAAGCGGTGGCATAAATAAAACAAGTAACTAATCTACGAATTTTGCGTTTTTAAACATTTTATTGGTATGAAAAAGGTTAAAAATTACAACAAAATGAATGACCAACAAATCAGGGTGAAAAACTTTTAACGATCTCTACGAAAGTGAAAAAGAAAATTCCGAAATATATTTAATAATATATAAGGTGGTGTAAAGTAAAAGTAAACTAAGCAATCTCAGAATTTTTCATATTTAAATATTTTGGTGGTAAGGTTAAAGATGAAAAATTATAACAAATTGAATTGTCCAACAAATTAGAGTAAAAACACTTATATTAATGACCTCTACGAAGGTGAAAAACAAAATTCCCAAGTATTTAAACATCATAAAAGGTGATGTAAAGAAAATAAGTAACTAATCTACGAATTTTCCGTTTTTAGATGGTATGAAAAAAGTTAAAAATTACAACAAAATGAATTGACCAACAAATCAAAGGAGAAACTTTTAATGATCTCTGCGAAGGTGAAAAACAAAATTCCCAAATATATTTAACAATATATAAGGTGGTGTAAATTAAAAAGTAAACTAAGCAATTTTCCGTATTTAAACATTTTGGTGGTAAGGTTAAAGGTGCAAAATTACAACAAATTGAATTGTCCAACAAATTAGAGTAAAAACACTTATTAATGACCTCTACGAAGGTGAAAAGCAAAATTCCCAAGTACTTAAATATCATAAAAGGTGGCGTAAGAAAAATTTCCGATTTTACATATTTTGGTAGCATGACTAAAGGTTAAAAATTACAACAAATTGAATTGACCAACAAATTAGGGTAAAAAACTTACTAAACCTGTACGAAGGTAAAAAAAAATTCCCAAGTATTGAAATATCATAAAAGCTAGTTTAAAGAAAATAAGTAACTAATCTACGAATTTTCCGTTTTTAGATGGTATGAAAAAGGTTAAAAATTACAACAAAATGAATTGACCAACCAATCAAAGTGAGAAACTTTTAATGATCTCTGCGAAGGTGAAAAACAAAATTCCCAAATATATTTAACAATATATAAGGTGGTGTAAATTAAAAAGTAAACTAAGCAATTTGCGAATTTTCCATATTTAAACATTTTGGTGGTAAGGTTAAAGGTGCAAAATTATAACAAATTGAATTGTCCAACAAATTAGAGTAAAAACACTTATAAATGACTTCTATGAAGGTGAAAAACAAAATTTCCAAGTACTTAAATATCATAAAAGGTGATGTAAGGAAAATAACTAATTAATCTACGAAATTTCCGATTTTACATATTTTGGTAGTATGACTAAAGGTTAAAAATTACAACAAATTGAATTGTCCAACAAATTAGGGTAAAAACACTTATTAATGACCTCTATGAAGGTGAAACACAAAATTCCCAAGTACTTAAATATCATAAAAGGTGGTGTAAAGAAAATAAGTAACTAATCTAGGAAATTTCCGATTTTACAAATTTTGGTAGTATGACTAAAGGTTAAAAATTACAACAAATTGAATTGACCAACAAATTAGGGTAAAAAACTTAGTAAACCTGTACGAAGGTGAAAAACAAAATTCCCAAGTATTTGAATATCACAAAAAGGTGGTTTAAAAGAAAATAAGTGAATAATCTACGAATTTTCCGTTTTTACACATTTTATTGGTATGAAAAAGGTTAAAAATTACAACAAAATGAATGACCAACAAATCAGGGTGAAAAACTTTTAACGATCTCTACGAAAGTGAAAAACAAAATTCCCAAATATATTTAATAATACATAAGGTGGTGAAAAGTAAAAGCAAACTAATCAATCTCAGAATTTTCCATATTTAAATATTTTGGTGGTAAGGTTAAAGTTGAAAAATTATCACAAATTGAATTGTCCAACAAATTAGGGTAAAAACACTTATTAATGACCTCTACGAAAGTGAAAAACAAAATTCCCAAGTAGTTAAATATCATTAAAGGTGGTGTAAAGAAAATAAGTAACTAATGTAGGATAATTCCGATTTTACATATTATGGTAGTATGATTAATGGTTAAAAATTACAACAAATTGAATTGACCAACAAATTAGGGTAAAAAACTTACTAAACCCGTACGAAAGTGAGAAACAAAAGTCCCAAGAATTCAAATGTCATAAAAGGTGGTTTAAAGAAAATAAGTAACTAATCTACGAATTTTCCGATTTTACGTATTTTGGTAGTATGACTAAAAATTAAAAATTACAACAAATTGAATTGACCAACAAATTAGGGTAAAAAACTTCTTAAACCTGTACGAAGGTGAAAACCAAAATTCCCAAGTATTTAAATATCATAAAAGGTTATTTAAAGTAAATAAGTACCTAATCTACGAATTTCCGTTTTTACATGGTATGGAAAACGTTAAAAATTACAACAAATTAAATTGTCCAACAAATCAGGGTGAAAAACTTTTAATGATCTCTACGAAAGTGAAAAACAAAATTCCCAAATATATTTAATTATTATTAAATATATATATATAAGGTGGTGTAAAATAAAAGTAAACTAAGCAATTTCCATATTTCAATATTTTGGTGGTAAGGTTAAAGGTGCAAAATTACAACAAATTGAATTAACCAACAAATTACGGTAAAAATTTTTTATCAATTACCGGTACGAAGGTGAAAACAAAATTACCAAGTATTTAAATATCATAAAAGGTAGTTTAAAGAAAATAAGTAACTAATCTACGCATTTTCCGTTTTTACATATTTTTTTGGTATGACTAAAGGTTAAAAATTACAACAAACCAATTGACCAACACAACAGGGTAAAAAACTTTTTACATATCTAAGAAGGTGAAAAACTAAACTCCCAAATATATTTAATAAAATATAAGGACGTGTAAAGAACATAAGTAACCAATCTACGAATTTTCCGTTTTTATATATTTTAGTGGTATGACTAAAGGTTCAAAAACTTTTATTAATTTCCTTTACAAAGGTGAAAAACAAAATGCCTAAGTATTCAAATATAAAAGGTGGTATAAAGAAAATAAGTAATTAATCTACGCGTTTTCCGTTTTTACATATTTTCGAGGTATGAAAAAAGTTTAAATTTACAACAAAATGAATTGACCAACACATCAGGGTGAAAAACTTTAATTATCTCTACGAAGGGGAAAAACAAAATTCCCAAAGATGATTAATAATATGAAATGTGATGTATAGAATATATGATCAAGAAACAAATCTCAAGGGTTTTTTTGATAATTTGTTTAGTAAATCTAGAAGATAAAAATTGCAAACCATTTTAGTGATATATATATAAGGAACGTTTTTAAAAATATATTATTTGTCGCAAGGAAAACAAATTTTTCTTCCGATATTAATAATATTTCCTGTTGTACTACCCCCTACCCCTTGTTTTTCTTGGCCCATTATATATATATATATATATATATATATATATATATATATATATATATCATCTTCATCAGGATATTTTTTTCGAGAATCTGATATTTTCTCTTCTTCAAACATATTACCAGAAATGCCCGATAATCTGTTATGGGAATTTGAACCCTTTTTGAAAATTTTATTCTTTTTTAATCAACACTAGGTCGTCTGTGTTTAGCAGTGAGTTAGGAAATGAATTTTTGCCAGTTTGTGAATTAGGGTGACAATACAATAAACTGAATTTTATTTTGAACGACTGACGATTATATTATATATAACAAGAAAAATGAATTAGCTAGAAAATTATTCATAATCTCTATGAATGTGAATACTAAAATTTGGGAAGACCTCGTGTATATCTAAAGGTCGTGTAACTTTAAGTAATGATTGCTAAGATTTTTCTAGTAACAAGTAAATCTGATAGTCTATGTTAAGGTTAAAGAATAATAAATTTAATTATAACTGTGGTAGAAAATATTTAAGGATCCCTGCGAACTTAATAAACAATTTTAAAGTTATTTAATAACGTAAAAGGTGGTGTAAAAAACTTTTAACTACAAAATCTGACAACTTTCTATTTCTTCAAAATCTGGATAGTTATAATCAAAGGCAAACAAATATCACAAATTGAATGTAATCAACATGATGGTTTTAGAAATGTACTGCAAGAAACAAAGCATACAAATTGTTAAATAATTCCTCTTATTCCGTGATTCATTTGTTCACTTCCCATATTTTTAATTCGTTTCGAATCTATTCATTCGTCAATTTTCAGCTCTGAATTAACCCTTCTAGTAAAAATTTTTGTTTGTTCTCTTTTTATTGTTACCCATGTTTCACTTATGAAGCTGGTTGTTAATTCATCAATTGCTTTGATTTGAACTCTTTTTCCCCATTTTATTCATCTCTGTGAAAATGAGTACTAGATTTCCCAGATACAAATAAATAATTGAAAAGATGGTGAGAATACTGTAAACTTAAGTAAGGATTTTTCGTAACATGAAAGGCGGTGAAAACAGGATAAAGTTAATAATATTTTTGATACTGTAGGTAATAATAAATACTAATTGGAGTTGAGATTCTTAATGATCTTCACGAAGCTCAAAAACAAAATTTCCAAAGATATTTAGCAACACATAAGGTAATGTTAACAATACAATGTTCAGTTTTGAAATAGTTTTAGGTGGTATGTCTAAAGGTTAAAAATTACAACTAAGTGTTAACATGAGCGCCTGTTGCTGAAATATACCATACATTGGGGTAGACAATTTTTAACGATCCCTAGTAAAAGAAGTAACAAAATTCCAGAAGATATTTAGTAATACCGAAGGAGATGTAAAATATATAATGTTAAGTAAAAAATCCGAGGAATTTTTATTTTTAAGAAATTTTGGTAGAATATGTAATCGTTGCAAATTACAACAAACCAAATGGTAACATAGGTGGAGGTTTTAGAAATATACTGTGTGCATCAAAGAATACTAATCGAGAATCGAAATGGGGTAGACACGTTTTAATGATCCCTACGTAGGTACATAAAACTCCCAAAGATATTAACATGAAAGGTGGTGTAAATGTCAGAATTTTCTATTTTATAAAATTATTTTGGTGGTATGTCTAAAGGTTAAAAATTACAACAAATTAAATGGTAACATGAACGATCGTTTTAGAATTATACAGCATGTAACAATGAATACTAATTGACAAACGTATTCTGGTAGAAAAATGATTTTTACGAAGGTGAATAATAAATAATTTATAATGATCTCTGCGATCCTAAACAACAAAGTTCCCAAAGACATTTAGTACATGAAAGGTTGTGTAAAGAATTTAACATTGAGGAACAAATTTCATGATTTTTTTACATTTTAAAACAGACCTTATAAATAATAACATAACATGAGTGGTGTAAAGAAAATAATCAAAGAAACAACGAATGCAAGAATTATTTATATTTAACAAATCTTGTAGTATGTTTAAAGGATAAAAATTATAACAAATTGAGCGGTAACATGCACGAGGAGTTTAGAAATATACTATATGTAACAGTGAACAAATAAATAGGGGTAAGATTTTTAATGATCTCTACGAGACTGAAAAACAAAATTCCCAAATATATTTAGTAAGATGTAAGGTGGTGAAAACAATATAACGAAAAATAAGGGTTCTCATGATTGTCCATTTGTAAATAATTTTGGTAGTATGTCTAAAGGTTTGAAAATTACAACAAATTGAAAGGTAACATGAACAACGGGGTTCCAAATATGCTGTATGAAACAATGAGTACTAATTAACGAATGAATTGGGGCAGCAAATTTTTAAAGATCTTTTTCGACGGTCAATAACAAAATTATCAAAAGACATTTAACATAAAACATGGTATAAAAATACATGAAAATAATATGCCTACTAAAACATAACAAAATAATGGTATTAAAAATGTTCAAAAGTGGAGGGAGGTGGGCCAACAAAAAACGTAATGTATTGTTTAATAAATGTCAACGCTAACAATTCTCTAGGTTGGTTAGTTACAAAGTTAAAATTAATTGTGCATATTGGTAAATGTTAATACAGCTTAATTTAAATGTATATGTCCGTTACATATTTAACATGATTTAAAATTTCAAAAAATGTTAAATGTTTAACAAATACATTAAATAAAGAGAACAAATATTTAAAATATGTGGCATAGAAAAATAGGTTAGCAATAAATTGTTTTAAAGTAATTTCATATAAATTTTTGAGTTATTTGCGGACCTTATAAAATTAATAGAAATTTTCAAACGACATTGAAGAAATAAGAAAACTTAAGCTAAGTAATATAAAAGCGAAAATAATCACAAACAAAAAACCCATAGAAGGCAAAATTAAAAGTGAAACATGGTTAAAATTATGATATCAATGTTCTCTGTGAGTTAATACATACAAAAAATATATAAAAAGTGAATTCGTTAAAAAGAGGAAAGAGGTGGGTAAACAAAATAATTTAAAAGTTGATAAAATAGCCCAAAGTAATTCACAATCGAAATTTTCGTAAATATTAATGCAATTTTTAAAACATAGTTTTAAAAAAATTATTATATCGTTAGGTTCAACAGAAAATAAAGTGCAATCAGCTAGCTAGCTGGTAGTAGTCTAATTCAAAATAAGTTATAGTGGAATCAAAATTTTGAACTAAAGAAAGTCTCTTGGTTAATAAGTCGAACACAAAGAAACAATATTTAACAGCTTTCAAATGTACTGAATAGGTCAGATCGTTTTACTGAAGTTTTAAACAAATTAAGTTCAAATTAATTTAATATATTAAGAGCAACAAATACATTAAATGATTAAATGTTAAGAACAAATAAAGTATAAAAAATATCTATAACAACTAAATTAAATTTCATTAGGTAAAGAGGAGGGAGGTGGGCATTTAAATATAAGTGCTAAGTAATGTATTAAAAAGCGAAAATAATCACAAAAAAACCTAGAGAAGGCAAGATAAGAAGTAAAACATTATGACAAAATCAACGTTCTCTGTGAGTTAATACATACAAAAAAATATAAAGTGTATTCGTTAAAAGTGGAGGGAGGTGGGTAAACAAAATAATTCAAAAGCGCAATTTGATAAAATAGCATTAAGTAATTAAAATTGAAAATTAATTTTCATTCTGCATAAATATGAATGCAATTTTAAAAATATAGTATTTAAAACATTATTATAGTGTTAGGTTTAACAGAAAATAAAGCGTAATCAGTTAGTATCTAGTAGTAGTCTAATTCAAAATAAGTTCTAGTAAATTTTTGTACTAAAAAAAAGTCATTTGGTTAATAAGTCGAACACAAATAATAGTACAGTTAGAAATGAAATTAAGTTTTGAAATGTACTGAACATGCCAAATTATCGTTTTACTGATATTTTAAGCAAATTAATTTTAAATTAATATATTTAGGACAACAATCACATTTAATATTAATATGTATAATAACCAAATTAAAATAGATTAAAGAGGAGGGAGGAGGGTCATTTAAATATCCCAAAATAATTGTCAAAATATATTACTCCAATGTTTAAATCAGTGTTATAGTGTGTAATAGCACAAATCCGAGTTGAGTTATATAAAGAAAAACTCCGAAATCTTAAGTAAGGATTAAATTTTGCAACAATTATTCTCAAAATAATTCTAAAAACTATGAAAAACAACGTTATTGAGGAATAGTTTGTCTAGGCAATCAAAGTATTTTTAAAACGAAATTAGTCAATTTCATAAATGAGGAGGGAGGTGGGTATTTAAATATACCAAAATATGACAAATTGTTTTTTGTTTTAATTTCTTAATTTCAATAACAAATTCTTACCTACATTTTAAAGAGAATTACTTTTAGTAAAACATTGCTTCAAACTATGTAAAAACGTAAAAATCATTGAGAACTCACAGCTTCAAAAATAGACTTAACTGAACAATAATTATTACTAGGAAAATATAGTTTTAGCCTTTATGTTACCTTTGTTAAGCAATGACATTGGGTTTTAACTAGAAAGAAATTATTTAAGATATAATTCTCAAAAATCGAGAATTGAATCGGATATACTACAGAAATAAAACGCATAAGTAATATAACATTGAGTAAAAACGCATATTAATTCCAACATTTTTTTAAATAGAACAACATTTCTAATGAATTAAAATGTAAATTGAAAAATAGTGGAGGGTGGTGGGCAAAAAAAAATAAATAATTTCAGTTGATTTTTAGTGTATTTAAAAAGCTTATTTCTCTGTATTATCCTGACAATATGTAGAAATGATTCAGTTTGTACGAAATGGGATGTAAGGGTGTGAAACCCAAGATTCAAATAAGTAACAAATGAGTTTTAGTGAAAATGTTTAAGATGCTGATAACTAACAATTTTTTAGTAAAACAACGAACATTTTTAGTTATTTTAAATACTGAATGATCAAATGCGAAGGTAATCATATACATTTGTTAATGAATAATTAAGTAAATTTTGCCTGCAAAAATTATACAAATAATGTTAAATTATAAAAATATCAGTTCAATTACAAAATGAAATGCATTAAAGGTACATAGTAGGTATAAAAAAATGTTTTAAAATATTCAAGAAGAAAACGTTATGAC
Organism: Octodonta nipae; assembly: GCA_034190945.1. Taxonomy (NCBI): domain Eukaryota; kingdom Metazoa; phylum Arthropoda; class Insecta; order Coleoptera; family Chrysomelidae; genus Octodonta; species Octodonta nipae. The sequence goes on along the minus strand of CM067217.1, from coordinate 167,149,927 downwards.
TGTTTGAATTTGTCTTATACCTACCTCTGAACACAGACCTTCTCAGCTCAAGGCTTTTTGTCTATTTTGAAATTCTTAGAATGATCTTAGAATAATTATTCTTTTCCCAGATATTCAGTTATATGTTTTTTCAATGATTTCACTATAACAATGTTGTTTCTCTTAAAGTTAAAAAATATATAATATGAATTGCGAGGTAGTAAGTCAAATATTTTAAAATAGAATTTAAATATACCTGGACGTACAGATTGAGTGATTAAGCAGTAAAAAAAAGTTAATTAACCAGAATTATTAAATTGAGTATAATACATCTTTGAAACTAAATCGAAAAAACTGTTAAAATCAGTGTTAACGATATAACTCAATATAATATACAATCAAGTATTTAATAAGTATAATACACTAAAAAATAGAGTAATTAGACAAAAACTAAAATTAATAATATACACTTGCAATTACTGAGATAAATAATAGAAATTTAAAAATCTGAATGAATCAAATCATATGGAGAAAATAACTTACTTAATCCAAAATAAGAAAAGAGGAGGGTGGAGGGCAAAAAAATTGAGTTTCAACAATTATAAACATAATGTCAATTTATTATTTGAAACTATTTATGTAATATATTATATTATAGGGACTTGTAAATGACTGTTTAAAATTGTTCATACAATTATATTAAGTAATATATATACTTTGCAATATTCCTAATTTCCAGAAAAACTAATTTTAAATAATTTCAATCTTAAATTATTTAAATTGTATAAATATTGACTTATACATTAATATCAATAAAGAAATCTTATGTCTATTTTTTTGTTTTATTTTACACACCCTGTATAATTTTAGTAAAATGGTGAAAAACAATGAATAAAATTTCATCCAATGTCACCACTATAAACTAAAATGGCAAACTAGTTAAGCCCTCAGTCAGTTCTTGAACAGAAAGTCAAGTAATTTAATTTTTTTATTGAGATTAATTTTTTAATGTTCCTTTTAATTGGATTGCGAAATTAATAATAAATTTTTCGTTCAGTTACCTGACTTTTTGGAAAAGAGACGTTTTTTTTAATTTTCAAAAATATTTTCCTATGAATAACTTAGGATATTAATATATAAGAATTTAGCAGGTAAGTACAGCAGTTTTATTAACCTTTTCTTTGCATAAAATTTGAGATTTAGTTTAATGCCATACTTTTTTTTACTAAACTACATAAAAAAATGTCCATTCATTTTTTGACGATTTAATCTAATATTTAATATTTTCTGGTCCTTTATAAAAGTAAAATATTTTGATCCATTACATCTTTAGCTAAGTTAGAACCAATAAACAACAAATTATGCATCAGTTTTTTGTAACATCTTTGCCTCTTCCACCAGACCACAATATTCAGCTGTCTTCATATTACTAGTATTATCGATTTATATTTTTAGTTTTTACCTTATTGCAGGATTTTTTTATCCCAAAGTACTGAGTGTGACTGTTTTTGATGTTATGTCATTTGTTATTACGCTACCTAAATACTTAACTTTTTCCATACTTTTATGTATGCTGTTTTCGTCAATTTCCAGGTCGACTGTTGTTTTTCCTCTGTCGTAAGTTATTCAATTTACCCAAAGTTGTCGTCTAACAATGTATTAGAATATTCGTCCTTAAATTTTCTGATCATAAAGGAGATGTCTTCAAAATACATCTTGAAGGAAGTCTTCCATGTAAAACATCCCTGTAGTAGACCTTTGGTGGAATGAAATGTATCTGTTGATTACGGTTACAATGTTGACTTTATATAAGGTTTTTATTGCTTTGATAAACTTTTTTACCCCAATTGATTCAATTGTTAGCCTCTCAGAATTTGCTCGAATGCTAATAAAATCCATAAACATTAGGCCTATTTTTTACCTTTTTGTTTTCTGACAGGTGTTTGATTACGTATTTGGTCGAAGGCAGTGAAATCCACTTGACCTTCTCCTATCTTTCCTTTAATATTTTCTTACCTTTATATTTCATTATTTTTCCACATAACCTGTCTACTGCTGAGATGACGTTGATCACTCTATAGTTTGCTCACTATCATAAGTCGTCTTTCTTAAAAACCGAGATTATATTAGCTTGTGTCCATTTTGCTGAATATGATTCCTCATTTAATGCTCCTATATATTTCTAAACATTCTTTCTAATCTATTCTACAAGATCCAGCTGCCATTTTGCTTCTTAGGGATTTTATGAGCTGTTTCATCTTGTTTTCTGTTATTTTTATTTCCGTTTGCGGTTTTGGGGTTTAAAACACCCCCACTCCCCGAAACTTTTGAATTTGTGGTTTCAATTCAATTTTAACCAATTAATCATGTTTTTCATAAGAATAAATTTTATATATAGTGGAAATACATGAACAAAAATATACATTTTGCAGTCCTAATCAGCCCATCACCAATCAAAAAAATTAACCCCACCCGAAAAAAATTCCTGGCTACGGCCTTTGTTCATATTTTGCTTAAATTGTGGTCTGTCCCTGAAAGGAATTATTTCCAATATTTCCTTCATTCTTTGATAGTACAGGATCCGTGGCCTATTTTTTCACTTGATTACTATCAAGCTAATTTTCCGCGAGTAGCTTCATTTTGATAAGACGCCCAACAATTTCCTGTGCGAAAATTTTTGATTGTGGTAGCTAACAGAGGTAGCAATGATAAAATATGTCGATTTGATGATTCTTCAATATTTATTACTAACTGAATTGTTTTTATTAAATCTTATGATAATTATCTAAATTATTTGAAAAAATATTTGTCCTACAAAATCTATGGTTTCATCAAAGAGTCCTCCCCCTCCAACATGTATTGATAACGAGATCACCAAAAATGATTACTAACCAGCTGATTTTTTTTTTACTTAGTTAATATATATATATAATGTAACGGTCATATTGTCCTACAAATTCCGTGGTATGTTATCCCGGTCCTACGCTCAGAAATTGTTAATACCATAAGACCATTTTTCTCATTACTAACTGTAGGACAAAAATATTACATAATAGGTTAGTGTGTTCAGTGCCCAAATAAAACAATGTCCTACAAAAAAACAGGTATGTATCACTAGTCCGACAAGAATTGTCATTTTTTCGTTTTCCTATTTCTAACATAAGATACAGTGAAAAAATCTTTTTTAAAATTTAAATAAGTTTATTTTTTTGGAAAATTAGGTACAAAAATTGGTGTATTGGTATATTTATAGATAAAAAAAAATTAATCTTCATCATATTCATCTGATGAATCTTCATAATCTTCGCTACTAACATCGCTGTCATCTTCATTTATTTCACTTTCCTCACTCGTGATATCTGACTCTGTAATAACATGAAAAAATTAAGTAAATTATATAATAATGAATAATCAATCAATAAATAACAATAGTATAAATAGGGTACCTTGTATTTCAGAAGATAATTCTTCAAAAGATGGACTTTGGGGACCATCAAACCAATAATATTCATATTTTCATCAATTATTGTCCATCCAAAATTTTCCGGCAATTTTTCCGTGGGGCACCGCATATGTGCGTTACACCATACATTGCAGATAAATGCAGTTCTTTTAATTTGTTCTAACAATTCTTCTTTTGTTGGTGGCAAACTGGAAGGATCATATCCTACGATCTGCATTAAATTTCTTCACTTCTTCTCTTTTCTCTCGGAAAGTAGGATTTTCACAAAGCAAATTACACAAAAAACACTCCATAATTATTTTGCAGCACGTCATAAAAATAAACAATGGAAACCACATTTACTTTTTACTTCACTTTAAAAACAGTTGACAAAACAGTTCACATGTAAGCTGTGTGCTGCCGCTGTCTCTCTTCTACTCAGACGCATCGACCGTTGGAGTGGAAGAGAGATAGATGCGTCACAAGCCGAACGCTTAGGCCGATCGTGCGTCTCTATCGCTTCTTCGACGCTCTCGCTTGCACGCTCGGCTCAGGCGGAACATGACAATGAGTCATACTTTTTCGTGCGTACTGCTGGCGTTCATCGATTTATAAGACGTTATATTATCACGTCAAAATATATTCAAATAATTTCTCGAAAGACAAAAAAAAATAAAACGTAGTTAACTGAAAAATGCTTACTAACACGCTTATACTCGACACAAACGTGGGATACCTACTACGACGGAGTAAAAATGCTCTACGCACGCGTAACGGCGTGACTCAGCTGAAAAATACAGAAACCCAAGCGGCACAAAGTTTTCTTTGTTATTGTTTTGTTTAATTTCAGTTGACGTTCAGTAATTTTTTAACTTATTGTGGAGTGAAATCTACCAAAAAGTCAACTTTTTTTTTTTCTCTTTTCTTGAAATAAAACCAGTACAGGAATCTGAGGAAATTACCAATAATGTTTCATTTGTCTGTAATTAGTCATGACACATTATTAACACAAAATAGAATATATTGCTATATATGGAGCCACCACATGCAACCTAATCAGCGTACCACGCTATTTTTACATCAAGGATCTGTGCACTACTACAACAAATTGCTTGCATCATATTAAACTCATTGAAATATTGTGATATATGAAACAACGTAGGACCGGCAGAGGCAACGTACCACGTGAATTTGTATGGATATGGTATATTCAATCCTGATTCTCAAGAGCTTCTACAAAATCATAACATGATTGTTATAAAAGTGTAACAATATTCATTGTTACATAATCACTAGCATGTTTTTCTGTAGTCTAGGTGTACAAAATATTATATGTAAAACAAGTAAGTAAAAAAAACATGAGCATACAGCTCTTAGTAATTTGGTTATTTCAAAATGAATTTCACAGTAATGTTTAGATTTGCATTTTTGGTGATCTCGTTATCAATACATGTTGAGTAGATTATCTATTCTGTATATTGGGGATATTCCTTATTTTATATACTCCAGACAACTTATAAGCGATTAATGGCCACTACGACAGACAAAAATCTAATAATGGCCGACATCATGTAAACAATTTGATGAAACCATAGAATCAGTTTTTCCTATTTTGTAGGAAATCTACCAAATATTTTTTCTCAAAAATAAATTGAATTTATGACTTTCCAATATATATTCAATTGGAGCACCGCAATAGATATTTTTACATCAAGGATCTGTACTATCTTAAGATTTAATGAAAAATAAATATTAACTAAGTAAAAAAAAATCAATCCATCAATACATGTTGGAGGGGAGGACTCTTTGATGAAACCATAGATTTTGTAGGACAAATATTTTTTCAAATAATTTAGTTAGTAATTAATATTTGAGAATCATCAAATCGACATATTTTATTATTGCTACCTCTGTTAGCTACCAATATCGAGAATTTTCGCACAGGAAATTGTTGGGCGTCTCATCAAAACGATGCTATTCACGAAGATTCAGCTTGATAGTAATTATTTTTACATCAATGATCTGTACTACTACTTTTAAGCGTAGGAACCGGGATAACATACCACGGAATTTGTAGGACAATATAACCGTTACATTATATAAATATTAACTAAGTAAAAAAAAAAATCAGCTGGTTAGTAATAATTTTTGGTGATCTCGTTATCAATACATGTTGGAGGGGGAGGACTCTTTGATGAAACCATAGATTTTGTAGGACAAATATTTTTTCAAATAATTTAGATAATTATCATAAGATTTAATAAAAACAATTCAGTTAGTAATAAATATTGAAGAATCATCAAATCGACATATTTTATCATTGCTACCTCTGTTAGCTACCACAATCAAAAATTTTCGCACAGGAATTTGTTGGGCGTCTTATCAAAATGAAGTTACTCACGGAAAATTAGCTTGATAGTAATCAAGTAAAAAAATAGGCCACGGATCCTGTACTATGACTGATGATTGTATGATTGATTTTACCGTAGAGTTCGACGTTAGTTTCTTAAAACCTGTCTGGATTGTCCATTTCTATTTAATTTCTAACACCGCATATGAATTGTCCGATAGTTTGGCATTTTTTCGGATTTTTTTTTGTTTATTGTTTTTTGATTATCTGGTTTTTCTTAGATTTCTCCAGATGTTCTCTTATTGTGCACATGTATTTTTCATATAAAACTTTTTCCTCTTTGTGATATTTCACTGATATTATTTATTCTGAGCTCTTGTTCTCCTAAGGATTCTATTTTAGGCTGATCTTAATATGGTCGTTAAGTAGATTTACTGGTGTTGTAAGTTCATTGTTAGATAAATTAAACAATTCCATTATTGCCAGATCCTTCCATCGAGAAATTCTTAAGATTCTAATGTACTAGAAAAAGTTTCTGGGTTGTTAGTTCAAGAAAGTATCACCTACAAATATGAACCAGCCACATGGTCAGATAACTCAACCAACAATCCACTTTTCTCAGTATTTCTATATCTAAGGGCGCACCTACAATCCGTAATAAAAATGCTAATTTAGTAAAAGATGTAATAAACATTTTAAGTAAATCGAACATTCACCCTTGTAAAACCAGGAAATTCAAAATTGTGAGAGTAAATACGATAGGCCGGTTCTAACTCATCCCCTATTTTAAGAAGTGGTTTTTCGTTGGCATGTTCGAGGGGGTGGTTAATTCGTAATGTGGAGTTGTGGAGGCTGTGCTAGGCGTCTCCAGCACTGCCTCCACACCCCTACATTCGTTATTTATAATAATAATAATATCGTAACTACTTATGACAAGTGAATATAAGGCCTCAGTCATAGTTTCATGAAATCATAAACCAATATGAGATGGATCAAAAACTCCAAATTTTGTCAATAATTCACAAATACATACTTACTCTCACAGCGAACAAGTTTTTCGGAAACCGAAAAAATATGACAAATTATTATCTGAAACATTTAAAATTTCTTAGCAGCTGGCAACCTCTGAATACTAACTGTTTAGTTATTAAAGGAAGTATGGAGAACTATGTGTCATCTTTGAGCAATTTAACAATCTTTCCAATAAACAAAGGCTAGCTGACAAATAGGTTATACGTTTAAGGTGATTTAAAAAGCGATACCATATTTTTATTTTTAATTATACTTTAAGAATATATAAGAGATGATCAACAATTCTTCTAAAGAGCAAACTGCAATACTACTAAAAGAATTTAGCAGGTAAGTGCAACAGATTTATTAATTGCTATTTACCTATTAAAACGGCTATAATGAATTCGCCTTATCTTTTCAACCAATTCTGTAGTTTGTCATCAAAGCTTTGAACTTTTAGTCAAGACCCAAAATTATCTTGTAGATGGAAAATATTCCTTTTTTGAGAATAATCCATTATATGTTGAAAATTCATCTTAATATTTTAAGACGGGGACATTGGTAAATACTGTGCCATCATCATAATCAACACTTTGTACGCCATTAGGATATACAAGTATGTTATTTTAGTTATTTTTAACAAATATCATATTTACCTTAATTCACTTATCAAGCGGCTGATTTTTTTTTTCTATTTCAAATAAAGTTGAAAACGGAAAGCGATATTGTTTTGTGTGCATTGCAACGGCATTAAAGTGTTTCTAGAATGACAAAAAAAATCTCTTCAAATTACTACGATACTTTGGTTTGTCAATAATCCAACATCTAGTCTTCATGATTGTTTCAAAAACCAAAAAGGATTTATAAAATGTATTCAATAGTAGTTCTGAAATGGCAATAATATCCTGAAAACTCTTGTTTTTGCAGCTTTTATAAGAAGTGACAAAACATGCAGCCCTAATTGGGACATTCTATTAATGTTAATGGCAGGTGTTCTTGTTCATTCTTTTGGTAGGCCAGGCCAGGAAATACCTTTTACCTGCAAATATAAAATACCAATTTGTGTACACCAAACTTTTTTTTGCACTCAACTCCGTTTTAATAGCCGATCTGTCATTTTCATGGATTAAACCAGTTATCAAAAGCAGAAAACAACATTTTACCTGTTAGTATTTTCACAAAACATTAAAACATTTATTAGAATAGTAATTTTACAGTTTTAAGCTCACAAAAACGAAAACAAATATAAATTCATAGAAGTCAGGTAATTAAGTTTATTATTTAGTAAATCTTATCATTTTCTTGAATTGGTAACTCGTGCCAAAACTCTTTCTCACCAAGTTTCTCTTTTTTCTTCATTTGAATATCATCTGGTGAAGCAAACTCTAGACAGTTAATTTCGTTTTCTCCTGGACCAACGGGTATCCACTCTACGGTTTCTAGCTGCGGTTTTCTGAAATAAGCGGGTTTAGTTTTCTGAATTTTCTGTATTTAGACCTCGAGAACATAAAAAAATGTACGACGTTTCGCCACATCTGTTAGGGACTTTTTCACGATAAAATAAAGACTAAGGCCCGGTTGTATAAACAGTTTGAACGCCAATTCAGACGCAAAATGCAGATCAAAAGTAAATTTTGTGTTGTATAAACGTTGAACGTCAGTCAATCGGTAGTTTAAGATGAACTATTTGAACCCAGTTCTGTTTGGAAATTGACAGGTTTAACACTACTTAACTCAAAGCGGATTTTTCATTTTGCGCTTATACCCATTACTGATAGCTTACTATACCTATATTGAAAAATGGACAATTTGAATGGGGTTTTAACACACGCCAAAGATTTTTTGGGTATGATTGATGAAGTGTTACATACCAGAATGCTGCGTAATTTTCGTGAACGGTTAAATCATTTCGAGATTTGGGACGAAACTGAATTTTTACAAAGATTTTGTCTGACCAAAAATGTATGATATATTATTAAAAGTATTCCCCTGAAAATAAAATGTAAACGGTAATGTAGTTTATTATTTTGTTTATTCGAACATTTGAACAATTTATAAATAATAAACACAAAAATCTAATGTTTTCCAGCTGCTTTTTCTGCAAAACCAGAATTTGCTTAATGTGCTAAGTAATTTTGCCCTTGTGACTAATGTCTAGCAATTTCTGGATTTTTTTCAAAGGATCTCCCCCTGTATCTGTCACATACATTTTTTCATCTGCAAACTTTTGAAGGTATCTTTTCTTAATATTTTCAAATTTACATTTTAAGATTTTAGTTGTACGAGAGAATTTACCAGAGTCACTATTAAACTGGTTTGCCAATTCTATCCAAGCTTGGTGCTTAATTTCACTGGTGGTGAAATTCTATTCTGACCTTATATTTCGAGCAGGCCTATTAAAATTTGCACCTTCATTGAACTGAGATTGTTGTTTCTTTTTTTACTGATGCTCCCATTTCTATTTTTTTCCTTATTTCCTTTCTTTATAAATTTGAATCCACTGTAAATGGGTTAACCCCAACAATGGCAGCAAGATGACAGATTATTACGTCTAACGTATAATACGTCAGCCTGACACTAACATAAACGTGAAAAAATAAATATTCCCAACAATCGATTCTACCAATATAATTAAAACGACGTTCAACTGTACCACAACACAGACTTATTTATACAGCCGAAAATTACTTGACTCATGATTTAACCGAGGTTCAGTTGATCTGCGGATCAAGTGATTTTTATACAACCGGGCCTTAGAGGAAAATAGAAAACCATCATAAGCAAACAAATTTCTCCTTGCTAAGTTCATCTTTGTCCAGCTCATAAGCGGTGAGCTGCCGGGTGCATTAAGTTGTCTTGACTTCTGAAAGAGGATAACCTTTGGAATAACGACAACACAAAACGAAAAATTTATAATAAGTCATTTATCGCCAAAAATTGTAGGGCCGAAAAATTAGTAGCATATTTGCCGTTTGTTAATAAAATCACGGGTAAGATTGAAAAGTTCCTGCATCAGCATTACATAAAAGTATTCTTCACACCAAAATTTAAACATCTCAATTGTTACCCTCTTCAAAGGATGAACAAACTTCTCTGTAGTTCAAGGTTCTTGATTGCATTCTATACTGCTGTGGATCAATATACATAGGTCAAACAAGTTAGTCTATTAAAACTCGTCTAATTGAATACAAAAATTGTTGCAAAATGGATGGTGTTTCACACTTTGCTGTAAATGTGCTACTAGATTTTCCGCAATAGGTCCTCTATCATGGCCATTCGTTTCATTATTTGATCTGTAAGTTTCGTGAGGCCATTGAAATCACCAAACATTCCCAAATCGAGACAGAGGTTTTGATGTTCAACCCTTATGGCAACCAACATTCAAAACGCAGATATTTCATCGCTATCTCTAGCCGACACCTAATAAATTCAATTACAAAACTCTAATAGATTTGAAGGAACATGTTTCAACAGTACATCACAAAATTCCATGTGGTGTTCCATCATTTTACCTTATATAAAATAGGATATCTTTGGTCAATAGTTCTGATATTTTCTATTAATTATTTGTATTTAAGCATTCGTCAAAAAAGGTAACTGAATTTTGATGTATGATTTGACAAAGATGAGTGTTAGGTACGTCTGCTGTAGGTACACACTTATTCATCTTTTAAGCCTTGAAAAAAACTCCTTACAAATGTGGACGTAACCTCAGTTATTTCTTGATATGTGCGTATAAAATTTTTTTAATAATTAAATTTTCAAAATTAGATACTTAAAAAAGCTTACCCAGTTTTTGCGTAATCAGAAATAAATTTAGTAAAGATTTTCATCATCATTATATCAGAAGCACCCGTTATACCACCAAGTGCTTTGATCTGAAGGAACACTCGGGTATCATCACTGTGCGGTACACCTAAAATAACAAATGATATTTATTAATAGCCTACGGTTTGTAGGAAATGCTTACCTGTCTCCTTGAATGAAAGTAAAGACTTTTTATTTAGGCGATACGAGAACCAGTAATAGTAAACTGGAGACTTTGAAGCTTGCGCGTGTAATCTTACAGCTTTTTCAGTGTCTACCAGGAACATTCGGTCAGAGATGAGCTGAAACCCAACAAAAAAGTAAAATTAGTATCTGTATTCCTTTCTCACAGGGATATCTGATATTAACAGTGTGACCTGAATAGTTTGCAGTCTGACACAGAAGAAATAAATTTGTTAGGAGAGTAGAATTTTTTATGGTCTTTTATTAATATGGGTTTTTTTAAATTTTTACTAGCCTGCAATTGTGAGACTTAAGTTAATGCCATTTTTATCTAGCATTTGAATTGCTAAGCTGAGTCATATATGTTGCACATACAAAGAGAAATGCAGTAACATGTTCAATAAATCATCTTAAGTTATAAATAAACTCCATCAGAATGTAATTTCCAAGCAATTTCGCTCCATTAGATAGGAACGTGTAACTTCTTCTTCTTCTACCTTTCCAGAATTATGCAATTTGCCTCTTCAGACTTCACCAACTTTCCATCTATTCTGTAGTTTTGTGTTAATTCAATTATTGATTGTATCAACAGTTCTGGTCTGATGTCTTCATTGATTATACAGTCAGAAGGGGTACAACCCTTTACCAATATTAAAAATCTCATTTCTGATGTTAAAGAGATTTGTAGTGATATTTTGCTACCTTTTCCACTCGCAACAATTGAAACAAGAAAATTTGCTTTTTTTTTCATTGCATGTATATAAAATGAATAATATTAAACTAATCTAAATGGTGTAAACAGGTGAATTGTAAAGCATGAAAATACCAATGAAATGAGCCCAGGATCGATCCGATAGGACCTTTAGTAACACGGAAAAACAAAAAATACTGGAAAATTTAGAGGTTTTCTTTATATTATCATAACTCCGTCACTGTCGAAGTTGAAGAACTGGGATTGTGGGAACTGATAGTAATTGATATCAATCTTATCCGTGACTAAACTAGGCGCTATCGGTTTATTGGTTTTTGAATAATTGCGATAAGAAGTTTTTAGTCCACTATTCTTGCAGCGTGTCTCCATGCGACATGGATCGTCAAATATCAATTCAGAATAGAGATATTGGAAGTAGGGGTATTATACGACAACGCCTCTACTTTCATTTTTTATTAAATGTATGTAAAATATACGAAAAACTTTAGCAAACATCACCAAAATTTGGTGAGCTTATGAATGTGTTCGCGTAGGGGGGGGGGGGACACACAGTTGTTGAGGGGAACTACTGACAATAATTATTATCGATACTAACTGTTACTCTGACAGATGGTGAAAGAATCTGATAGCTATAAAAGCTTATATACAGAGCAATTTGTTCGATTTTATTATATCAAATCAGAACTCTTTGTTTATTAATATATTTATATGTAAACGGTTTCTCCGAAACGTTTCTGCTTAAATTTGTGGATTTTGGGTTTACGGAACATCGAAATAGATCGGTCATTAGAAAAATTCTTACTTGTGGGCATTTTAAATATTAAAGCGATCTATGTAGGTGTTTATAGATACTTGTATACATTATATATATATATATATATATATATATATATATATATATATATATGAATATTCACTACAACTATTGTTTCTTTAATATAATACAATAGACAACAAAGTATATATCTTACCTTGTTTTAGAATAAATTAATATTTTGTAGAGAACTTCAGAATTAAGTCAATATTAAACTGAAACCAACACTGAACTAAGTAAGTCCAAAAAGGTGTTGGAAATATCTAAATTAGTTTCAAAAGCAATAAAAATATTTATAAATTACAAGCAGCCTGCCTCTATTATATATTACTATACGCTTCCCCTCAACAACCGTGTTTCCCCCACTCATTGGATACATTCATACGCTCGCCCATTTTTTGTCATGTTTGCTAACATTTTTCAGGTATTTCACTTACTGAAAAATAAGAATAGAGTCTTTGTAGAATGACACCTCTACTTTCAACAACTTTTTTCAAAATTGAAATTTGATTATCTATGACGCATGGAGGCACAATGCAGAAATAATGAACAAAAACTTTACATCACAATTGTTCAAAAAGTAATAAACTGGTAGGGCCTGGTTTTGGCATACATAAAATAGATGTAAATTACTATCAGTTCCTTCAAGCCGAGTTCTACAGCTTCTAAAGTGACGAAGATTCAATTTTTAAAAAAAAATTAAATCTGATCGAGCCTGGGGTCATTTCATTGGTATTTTCATGCTTTACAATTGACCTGTTGACACCATTGAGATTACGTTATTACTTTTGATTTTATAAACATGCTAAGACAATAATTTTCTTGCTTCAATTGTTTATAACAAAGTAAAAAACCATAGATGCTAGTGGAAAACATAGCAAAATATCTGTACGAATCGTTGTTATGGCACAGTCGGTATCCTGATAGTATTGTTTACACATTCTTAGCTAATTTTTGCGCTATTGATTGGTCTACACTTGTTTTCTTTGCGTTCACGTTTCTGATCTGTATTATAGAACGGGGATTGCCACAACTTTGTAAAATTTTATGGATTTCTTTTAACATCTTTCCCTTGAGTGTTCTTCTGATGATTCTTTGAAAATTATTTATTTTGTTTCTTATTAGTATGTGATGTCGAATCCTAAATATCCGAAATGTGACTCCTGCTCTAATGTGTGATGAACAATTACAATCTTTGTTCTAATTGGATTTATCTCAGAAACGCTATCGATTTCATTTTCTCCATAGATATGTCCAGATTATAATTCGCAGATAGCAAATTTAACTTATGTATTGCTAGTTGTAATTTGTCTTTTGTGTTTTGTATTATAACTTGATCATCAAATAAATAACACTGTATTTATAATTTTGTTGGATTTTTTTCCATTTTCTCACAAGGTCATCTACTGCATATTTCGTGGGGAGTTAATGTTGGTGGAGTACTCTGGTTTCAAAATAGGATTATCTGTATACTGATGATCTCCAATTGTCACATTGGCATTTGTACTGGAATATGATACAAAAGCACTTCCAGTATAATTGGGATCTTTTAGAATTTCTTGATAAGGCACATTTGTTTCGTAAGGTAGACTCTGTGTTCCTGGGGTAAGTGCTGGTTTATACATTGACTTGGCACATTTTTAAGATTGAAATTAGGATTTTGCGTTAATTTTTAATTCAAAACTGGTCAGTAATTACATCTGTGGAACCTTTGGTGTGTCACAAATGTAAAAACACAGTTTTGCACCCTAACACCAAACCTTTGTTTTCAACACTCAACGCACGTTTCAACAACTCTAAGTTGTCATCTTCAGGAGTAAACCCAAACTGAAGGATTATTATATTGTTTGCTATTTTGATTCCTAGAAGATTTATTTCCTTTGTTTAGACTGTGTAAACTCTTGATTAAGTGATAATTTATCCGTCATTAATATAGTAAGCAAAAATTTTGTCACTTATTTTATTCACTGATATGGAGCTCATAGTTTCTTCCCGAGATATGAAACTATTTGCAGAATAATTCTATGAATTCCTGTTTTTAAGATTTTGTTGATTTTGGATCAGGTTATGTTGTTTCAAAGGGTCAGTTTTTCCCATGGACTGTAGTTTTACGATTTCTGATAAAGGAATACCTTTAGGATATCGATTTGCTATCAATATGTTTAAATTTATTTTTAAGATGCTAGATAGATTTACAATGTAACCCTCTCCGACACAATTATTTTTACATGTGATATGTGCTCATTCATTTTGTTCAATTCATCATCTGTCAGCTCGTGACAAAGAGTAAGATCAATATTAAATAATGAGAGTAAATCATTGTCTAACACCTTGATTTGTCCCTATTTCTTTAGTAATGTCTACACTCTTTACCAGTGTCAAAAATGATTTTAGTGTTTAAGTACCGGTTTTGTATTACGCTTATTAACTGAATAGAATACCCTCGTTTCTCCATTATAAGTAAAATTTATCTCGGTGGATTTAATCTAAGGCTTTTTTGTAATCTTTGAAAGCTAGGTGTTTCTCTAAATTGAATTCTCTGCATTTCTGAATTATTTGCTTTAGACTAAAGACATCGTCAATACAGGACCTACCTTTACGGAAACCTGCCTGTTCTTCCAATAGTATAACGTGTGTTTGAAGCCTCTAGTTAACAATTTTACTGTACAGTTTATAAGCGGCATTTAGAAGACTAATTTCTTTATAATTCTCTGTTTTATTTCGTTGGCCTTTTTTGACAAAGAAATAATCTTAGCTAATCTCCATTCACCTGGGTTAGCAATATTTATCCAGTACATATTAAATAGGGGCAACAATCGTAGAAGTAGGAAAGCACCCCTTATTTCATATGTTTAAAATTAATATTATTTGGACCAGGCACTGTTCTGTTCTTTGTTTTTCTTAATGCATTTTGCATTTCTTTCATATCTATTGGAAGCGTGAAGCTCAAAAAAATTAATTAACAGTTTAAACTAATGACTTGTTTGAAGTAAGCACACATTATTTACACACTAACCAAAATGGCTTAAGAACTTGAAGAGGCACGTTTACATCAAATCATGTGTTGAATATGTGTTTAGTTCAAGTGAAGTTTTTGTAAGAGAGAAATGCCAAAGATCAAAGCATCCATTCAGCATAGGGAATTCATCTTTATAATTAATCTATAAACTAATTTGCGGCGGAGTATAGACATTCTGAAAACATCACCTTTCCATATGTTATCCTTTATAACTTTAATATAAAGTGTTACTGACTATAAAGGTTTACTTAGCTGTTTGTTTAGGATCAGAAATAGAACTACTAACCTTAATGAATTCCCTACTGGTTTCTGGACTAATGGGGGCACCCTTGAAATAAAATTCTTTGATTTTTCGGCCAACTTTAATTTTTTCTTCTTCTTCTACAGTGTTATAGAAGTCCAAGAAATACGGAGTCAACTCGTCCCATTTTTCGTCTATTTGTTGAAACCCACGAAGAAAACCAATAACTAAAAACAACAAAAATCACCATTTAAACAAGTTTACTTACTTAAGATTGTAAAATGAGACAATTGTGACAGACAGTCTTAAATTTCTACTAAATTTTAGGTGATCGAAACCTGAATTAGTCAGGGAAGGGAAGCATACACTACCAAAAATGACTCCTAGGGAATAACAAAATAAATACTTACTATACGTAAAAAATAAACTTGTTTGAGAAATGGAACACGATGGTTCAAAGTTAGACACTAGTATCGAATTGTTGGTAAAATGACGTTTCGGCAGAGTCACAGACAGAATCATCAGGACGGTTCGCATAATTTCTAATTATTTCGCGAAACCAACGATAGAAAACCGGTAAAATGTAGATCATCTGCACTTACCAAATCTATTGAGGACACACCTGTATATAAATCAGTGTCTGCAGCTACAATATGGAGTAATACAGCCTATAAAAAAGAATTTAGAAAAATTGGCTAAAGAATAGAGTGAATGGAGTAGTGATGGGCATAGCCAGGATATGATAATCTAGAAAACATCTGAACCGATTGGCTCCATACGAGGGTGAAGATTTTTCAGGTCGAGTGATCAGGAGAGCAGCTACTGAATGTTTCAAGACGATTCATGAGCAATTTTATAATTTGTACACTGATTGAAGAAAAGTGCAGTTTAAATTAAAAATTCACTAATCAAAACCAAATATCTAACAATAACTTACTTCCAACAGGGAAGATGCCTTCGTCATTAACATTTGAAGTTATCCAAGGTACATCATGAACTTTTCCTTCTTTCAGCAATTTATACGGATGATCAGGCAAAAAAGGATTAGAACCTTTTTCCAATGAAGGCCCAAAAATTGTAATAGGCATCGCATTCATATAAACAAAGTTAACTTTCATTGCTTCCATTACTTCCTTTGCGTCCACTTTGCGAAGACAATCTACCATCTCTTGCGATGATTCTGTGGGACAATTTAATTTTTGACCGACCTTTTTAGCGTTTTCCAATGGATTTTTAGTGAGCGCCCATGGCAAAATAGCTGTGCCACTTTGAGATAAGCCTTTATGGAACAATCCTAAAACAGAAAACAATCGTTAACTGGGAGAAAATAATTTGGGATACCCTACCTTTGGACCATTCTGAAAAGTAGTGATAATGTACACTGGCTCCACCAGCTGATAATCCAGTTATGGTCACTGAATCAGGGTTACCGCCGAAAGATTTTATGTTTTCTTTAATCCACATTAGCGCTCGACTTTGGTCTTTGAGTCCATTATTTCCAGAAACTACGTCGTCTTCAGTGCTTAGAAAACCTGCAAAACAATTTGAACTTATTAAGCAGTATAATTACGAAATACTCTTTTGACTGGCAGCAACTTAAGAGATCAACAAAACTTTCAAATTGACAAGGTCCGAAAAGAAAAAAAGGAATGCATCTAGGTAGAGAAGTTGCCAATTACGTTCGATTACAGTTCTTCCTGGTCCATGTATATAACGCAGTTTGAGGCTATCTATTGTCTATAGTTCTTGGCCTATAGGCAATAGATGAGATAATAATGAGAATGCTTCATCACATGTGATTTGACTTTGAAGCTATAGGTACTCCAAAGCATTCCAGTAGATAGACCAATAGGGAGAATTTTATAAAGTACTTGCAGTCCTAGGGTGATAACTAATATTTTAACCAAGTTTCCTTGGTTTATCTCTGTTCACACAAAAATCTGGGGACATTTTGAGAAAGGACCCCGCACATTATGGAAAGTAACCCGCAGTGAACGAAATGAACAAATGTTTTCATGGCCGCATAGTCAGAGGACTGATATGTTTTTGGGTTAAGGTTAATTTTAGATTTATGGACAGGGTTTACCACGATGAACTGAGTCCATATGAATACGGGACAGGGGCGGATCCAGACAGGTGCTTCCGGGGGGCGATCCTGTACTAAATTTACCTAAATATATAAACCCAGATTTCTTGAGCTATTAAAATATTTTTTTGGAAACAAATAGGGCCAGATCAAAAATTGCCAGATTTTGCCTGAATAAAAATTGGATCTACCTAAATTTTTATAAACTGTTCTCAACACCACTCTCTCATAAACTCTACGCTAACAAGTAAGAGTTTATGCTTACAAGCCTAAATTAAACGAATTTTATATAGACTTAAAAAAATTTAAATTTCCGTCTAGTTATTAGATATTTGAATTATTAGTAGGTTTTTTTAAAGGACAAGAAACAAATGTACCTTACTTTAATTTGTTAATTAATCATTTATTTAGAATTTGATATGGTTATTAAAAAAGTCGGTAAAACCTTTCCTACGCCATATCCGGATTGACCAAAGCAGAGTCATGACACCATGACGCAGATCATTCCCAACTGTAAAACACACATGCATTCTATTAAAAAGCAAAACAAAATTAATCTGTGGCATCGCACAATTGTAAAACACAAACACGGGAACAAAGAAGAAATTGAACAAACTATAGTAAATATTCGAACTGGTTACCTGCAATTTCTAAAAATTTAAGAATACTTAGAGATAGAATTCAATTTCATCGATATAATAAGTTTAAATTAGAAAAAGATATAGGGTATGTACAGAACTTCCTTTTTTATCAAATACCAGAAAATGAGTATAACAGAATTATAAACAGTACTCTCGCTAGTTATAACAGAGAATTTATATTACAAAAACGAAGACATTTACACAAATTCAATCAACTTCTCTTAAATAAAAACATATCAACAAATACTACTCGAGACAAGAATTTTATTTTAACAAAAACTGTTATTAATCTTTCTGACAAACAACTAAACATTTCTGAAACTTCAGTTTTACAAAAAGGCCTTAATTTTGCAATTACCCCGAAAACATTTCCTAAATTTGACGTTATTAGTGCTATTGAACAAACCGCAAATAAATTAAATTCAAGTGACGCTGAAGAATACAGGATTAGAGCGAAAATTGAACTAGAAAAACCTTTAAGAATCAAAAATAATCTTTCTAAAAATGAATTACATTCAGTTAAAGAATTAAGAAATGATAATTCAATCAAAATTTTACCTGCAGACAAAGGCAATGCAACAGTGATTTTGAATAAAAATGACTATGATGACAAAATTATGAACATAATTAATCAAGGACAATACACTCAACTAAACAAAGACCCGACAAGTTCAGTAGAAAGCAAAATATACCGTTTACTCTACAGTCACAAACACGAATTTACAGACCAAGAACGCAAAACTCTCACTCCACATTATACTAAACCTCCACACTTCTATGGCTTACCAAAAATTCATAAACCCAACATCCCTTTGAGACCAATTGTCAGTTCCATAAATTCTCCATGTAATGAACTTTCAAAATTTTTGCTGAAAATTATTTCTCCACTTACAGATAATTCAATTTCTCATCTTAAAAACAGTGCAGACTTCTTAGAAAAATTGTCTCATATACAATACAAAAATACATTTACACTAGCAAGTTTTGACATAGTAAACTTATATAACAATGTTCCCGTAGCTAAAACACTTCCTATAGTAAAAGAATTATTGGAACATGACTATTCACTTCATCAACGAATTCGTTTATCTATTAACACAATAATGGAATTACTCACTTTCTGTACGAAAACAACTTACTTTCAGTTAAACGATGATTTCTACCAACAAGATTTTGGCATGGCTATGGGTTCTTGTCTGTCCCCTGCCTTAAGTAACATCTTTATGGACAAATTTGAAGAACAAATGATTTTTTCAAAAGAAAATAAACCGTTGGTGTGGTGGCGTTATGTTGACGACATATTCATTATTTGGGAACAAAATCTGGAAAATTTACAGGAATTATTAACCGACATAAACAACAAAGAACCAACCATAAAATTTACATTAGAAATCGAACAAAATAACAAACTACCTTTTTTGGACATTTTAATAACAAAAACACAATCTTCATTTGAAACAGAAGTTTACAGAAAACCAACTCACACTAACCAATATCTCAATTTTAACTCGAACCATCCAAATACGGTAAAAAGAGGTGTTATTAAATCTTTATATGACAGAGCAAAGACTAACTGCTCAGATACTACTAAATTCAACAGAGAAAAATCATTTATACAAAATGTTCTAACTGCAAACAATTACCCTCAAAAATTTATTAACAAAGAGTTAAATAAAATTGAGCACAAAACAACTGACAACCAACACCAGACTTCACCTAATAATACTGACAACCAGGAAAACCACATTATAACAACAACAATACCATATATACAGGGCCTGTCAGAGAGATTGAGAAGAGTAGGCAACAAATTTAACATCAAAACTACATTTAAAACAACAAATACGCTTAAATCTATTATAACAAAAACAAAACCAGAAAACGCTACGCAAAACTCAAAAAATTGCATTTATAAGATTCCTTGTGAATGTAATAAGTTTTATATTGGAGAAACCTCTAGACCTCTTAATGTTCGAATAAATGAACATCAAAATTACATAAAGAAACGTCAGTTCGAAAAATCAAAAATTTGTGAACATGCTTGGGACCAAGGCCATAAAATACAATTTCAAAACACAACAATATTACACAAAGAAGAACACTGCACAAAACGAAAATTAAAAGAATCTGCCTTAATTCTGTTAAATGAAAACGACTGCATCGCTTCTACTTCCGTAGATTTCAGTCATGTCTGGTTGCCGATAATTAAAGATGAAATTAACAATGGGCATATCCTTTTGAACAACCCTATATCGGGATAGTTCATGAGGTTTTTCCTAGGTTTTCCCTTATGACTTTAATGGGATCACTGAATTATCAGAATTCTTTGATCGCATTTTTTGGCAAATGCACTATCTTAAAAAGAAAGTCGTCCCTAGGAACGCCACAAATAAATTCTGAAGACAATTTTTTCAAGTTCTTCCAACTTGAAAAAATTTTTTTTTTTTGATTTTAATGATCTTTGGAATTTCTTGTGCACCCTGTATATTTAAAATCAAAGAAATTTATCCATAGTAACGTAAACATATTTGTCAAAATAATTGTCATATATTTCAGTTTTACTTTGTAAATTTATATCCATTGAAAACGAAATCCGACAGGATTTTGAAACGTTTGGTTTTTAAAATATACACAAGTTTGAACTCTGATGTGGTATTATTCCCAAGAAAATCTAAAATAAACTTAGAGAAGGGGATCAAATTCCTGGTAATCTACTTTTGTTGTAAGCGGCGCAGCACAGAGAATATTTTTTATTCCACCCCAAACAAGAAAGGCTAATGGAGTGATATCGTGAGACCGAGTGGGCTGTCGATGAGGTCCATTGTTCGCTATTCAACGATCTTCAAAATTATTGTCTAAAAAGTTATTCACAGGTGCAATATTATGATGTCGAGTTGATACCACAGTTGATTCGTCTTTCTGAATTTTGATTAATATGAATTCGTAAAACTCATTCCGTCTTTAAGCGTCATCTGCTCTTAAATTTTGAAGTAATGAGAATGAATGCGGATGGTACTTCTGTTCTGTTTTTTTTACAATTCTTTGAATACTCATCGCTTTCTGGATCTACTGTGTAATTTTCTGGACATGGTCTGAAGGAAGTGAAGATGGTAACTTCATTCTCTTCGTAGGGTTTCCCTTTTTCTTGCTTTTTCAGACACTGCCCTTCTGTTTTGCAATTGTGAATGAGCCCCGTCAGCGTGTGATGAGTGGGTGTTGATATATCCTAGTATCGCGAACCGAACTGAATAATAAACGGGACATGATAAATGTTTTCTATTTAATTATGCTTTAACGCCAAATATTAGAATTTATTGTTTGTTGAAACTTCAGCAGTTGTTTCTTGTCGATTCTTTCAAAAAAGCCTACTGATAATTCAGATATATCTAATAACCACTCGGAAATTTTATTTTTTCCAAGTTTATACATAATCCATTTAATTCAGGTATGGGGTTTTAAACATCACCCCTATTTTCGATTTTCGGCGTCAATTTCTGGGCACTCCGTATATTCTTTTGAAAAGTTTCCAAAGATTTAGGAAGCTTCAAGTTTTATTCAGGCAAATTCCGACAATTTTCGACATGCCCCTCTTTGTTTCTAAAAAATTTATTTTTTGGGCAACTGCCAAAATTTTCAAAAAGTTGAAATAACTTTCAACTGGAACCCTTCAGATATATGATGATTCCTATAAAGTTATATTGAAATTCATCGTAGATTCTAAAAATGCTATAAAAAAATTATAAAAACAAAGTTTGGATCCACTTCCGATAAAACTAGAAGTCGTAGACAAAAGAAAATATTGTAACTGAAATCAGCTTCTCGAAAACTCCCCGTATACCAACTTTCAAATTATTACTCCTAGTAGTTTCTCATATACATATCGACTCAGCTCATCGTGGTAAACCCTGACCATCAATCTAAAATTAACCTTAACTCAAAAACCATCAGTCCACGGACTTTACGGCCATGAAGACATTTGTTAATTTCGTTGAGATCTACAAAATATGAAAATGAAAACTCTACCGGGGGGCACTTTCCATAAGGAATGTGCGGGGTCCTTTGCTATTTAGCATATCCAGTCGCACCCGAAACGTGTAGGAAGCAGTTTGTCTCTCAAAAATTTTACCAAAGTATTAATGATACCGAAATCCAGGAAAGCATGCGCCCAGAAGCATAGACGTAACGAAGTAAAACGAATTTTATGTGGACGCTATCAACCAGGTTACCATCAATAGTAAACACTACCATATTTATTGTCAATTGAGGCATATACTTATAGTATTAAGTATATTAATTGCAGCTAGTGTCTACCTGCAACCCAACAAGCACCAGTCGATTTTAATCAAGGGTGCAGCAGAAGAACAATTGCTGATAAGTGAACGCAGACCCTGCAATTGACTTCGTCTGGGGCACTGATCTCATTAGATAGCAATGATTCACATTTGGATGAGGAACTCAGCAGAAATCCTCGACAATGTTTCCCAGTAGACTTTCATCTTGTAGAAGAGACAAAGATAATCAATACGATATATTAGTAAATTGGGAAGATGGAAATGGCTTAATAGAGATATAGATAATGACATAAAAGGAGATAGACGTGTCAACGGAGATAAAGGCAACTTTAGGGATTCTTGACAGCATAGAAGCACTAGGTTTTGGGCCTTTCTAAGGTGAATGGGATTCAGACAAGCTTAGATCAGAACTTAGAGAACGAACAAGTTCAGATTAGCTTCAGGTTCCGAAAAAAATAAACATATTATCCGGCAATATAGGTAACTTATCCGCGTCTGTAAATAAAGGGCAGAGAGAAAAAAATAATTGGAGGGAAATTGGTTAAAGAATCGTAATAATCAATATTACTAACTACGCCTCTAGTCAATTGAGAGTTACCGACTGGAAGAAATTCAAAAGATCGACAAAGCGTCAATCAACTGTTGGCATATGAACCGAGTATATCATAAAGATATTACTGAAAAATAAGCTTGTAGAACAACATAACGTACGGTAAGAGAAACAGAAAACCAAGTGGATGTATTTAACTCTATGAGCCATTCTTGTAACGTTTAGGTATTGCTTGCAGCCCTAGACAGAGACAGATTGTATCTAAAATAGAAGCTGGTTATTTTGATGATTTGTAGTTGACAGTTTAAAATGAAAGTTGCATGATTTATTCCTAGTACTGCACAGTAAGTAAATACATACCTACATGTACTGCAACAGCATATATGAAAATTACAGTAGTAAACTAAATCTAACATGGTCTTAGTAAACATACAGGGTGAGAAAACTTTTGGATGAAAAGCTTACATGAAAATATCTACAATTGAAGATTGGTTCAGTCTTTATTTGATTTAAATTAATTAAATTACATTAAATTTAAGACAATTTATATTGTGAAGAAGCCTGGTGATACAACGCTTATCTACTACAACTATTAAATATAAATTTATAAAATCATTAATAATGTCAACGTCTATTAAAGAAACACAATATCTTACCCATTATTGCTAATCTGTAGTTCAAGCTGACAAACACCACATCCTGATCCATTATGTAATCTGGACCGGCCATTATTTCTGGAGATCCCATCATAAAAGCACCTCCGTGAATGTGAACAACAACGTCCAAATTATCGTCTTCATTAATGGTTTCTCTAGGAACGTACACGTAAACGTAAAGGCAATCTTCGCTTGCTAAAGAAAGAATAAAGATTTTTTTGGGTGGAAATATCTCCTAATACATAATTAAGTAATGAATACCTTTAGGACCGAAAGGAATTGGAATAGGCATGTGGACCAAGCAGCTGTAGGACTGATTCGCCATTAAAACACCTTCCCATTTTTCTGGTGGTTGTGGTTCCTGCAGTTAAATATTTCAAGCTTAAACTTGTCATATAGGGTTAATCTAAAAACTTACTGCAAATCTTAGCTCACCAACAGGAGGTTTTGCGTAAGGGATTCCCTCGAAAGCACAGTAAGTCCTGCCATCGTACGATTTTTTGTGGTAACCCTGTACATCTCCTAATGGTGTTTTTACTATCGGACCATCGTGAGCTAAAACTGAATCAACAATTTGGTGTTTAGTTTAAATTTAATCGCCAGGAGGTTTTAAATCGAAATAAAAATTTTAATCACAGCAGATGAAACAGAATGCATGATAGCAAAATGTAGAATTTCATTGCAGTAATGATCTGATAATGAGGATAACCTGCAAATGTATAATGGTCCATTCAATGCAAGAATCGTTTCTTTATGTAATTAACAAGGACGTCATTAGTAAAGGTTATGTCCTTTTGAACAACCCTAAATAGGGATAGTTCATATG
The DNA here is from genome assembly GCA_034190945.1 of Octodonta nipae. NCBI lineage: Eukaryota > Metazoa > Arthropoda > Insecta > Coleoptera > Chrysomelidae > Octodonta > Octodonta nipae. Next base: position 167,125,318 of record CM067217.1, on the reverse strand, counting down.
GTTTTTGCTTATGAATTAATGATATCAGTGAAATATTAGAACTCCTCAATCATATTTTTGGTAAACTCATCTTAATAGGCAGTCAGATGTTGAAAGGTTTGGATTCACCATTTTTGCCTTCTATCCCGGGAGTGATAGTGTTGACTACAATGAGGCGAAATTTCCGAAAGAATTACGTGGTTAACATACTGTAATGTTTTTATTTTCACACTCGGGTTCAGTTTAGTTCTTGGAATTTATTTAAAAACACAATCTAACTCATTATAATTTATTTCCATTCCTTTAATTTATATTCACAGAACTATTTACAATTTATCTTTCTTCTACGGCAATCGAATACTGAATGAGTCCTATCGCCAGCTGTCCATATTTATATATTTCATTCCCGAATTCTCCAAAACGTCAAGAAGCCATCGGGATATCGATAGACCAACATTTTGGATTCCCCGAAATATCGGATGAATGCCGATTCCAGGAATTATCCGATGAATTCCCGTCACAATACGTACAATTCGTTTTCCATTTTCCGAAAAAAGATTTTTGCACCGATTTTCTCCCCATGAGCCATGCTGACGAAATGAACTCTTTAAAAAACCGAGCACCGAAAAAGGAAGAAGTGTCGCAGGTGGCCAAAGGGTTGAAAGAAGGACATGAAAATGTAAGGAACGGCGCCAATTTGCCCCAATTTTCTTCTTTTTGCCAATCGGGAGAACGATATCGTGAACAGCCCATAAAAAATTGGCGTAAGGTGAGCAAATGACCAAGTAAGTACTTAAAAATATGTTTTCAATAAGGTTTATATACCGGTGGTATATTTTAACATTTATTGGGGCCCAGAGTTCTAATTTTTCAATAGAGTTTTGAAAATACTAGGTTCATTTCTAGTTGTTTTCTGAAGGATATTTGTGGCATATTTTTCAAAGTTTAAACACTTTCTGGAAATAACACCACAAGTCACCAAATTTCTGTATAATTCCAAACGTTTCGAAGTTTAGGTCAAACTCCGTTGTGAATGGCAAATACTTTAATTTTATATTTTAGAATAGTGCCCTTTTTCATAGTTTCTTTGCCATTGACAACGGAGTCTGACCTAGACTCCAAAAACTTTGTAAATATACAGAAATTTCGTGACTTGTGGTGTTTAAACATACTAGGTTCAGTTCCAAATTGTTTTCCATTCAATTTTTCGATTAGCGTACTCATTATCAGTTTGTAATCAACAAACTTCTTCTTGAAGAATTGCAAATACTTTAGTTGGAACAGAAAGCTTACGGGTCCATAGTTTTTATGGATCTATTGATTCCTCATTTATATAACATATTTTCATAATTTCAAATCTTGTAAATTACTCACTCCCATTGTTAGCGATGTGATGAAAATTATATTTTTGGTTAAATTTCCTCTTCTACATGCTTCATTTGTACTTAACTTCATATTGCATGTTCTGATCTATTCTATTGTTTTTCATTTTATCTATGTCATTTGAATTCCACTTTTCTTTTTTTGGTATTTGTTTAGCTCTTTTTCATATCCCAATGCATTTCGGTTCAAAGGCCTTCTTTTGCCTTTATTAATTCACTTTAAAAAATAAGTAGGTTATGAATTCGGAAGTAATTTTTTTATGTATACTCATCGATTACACCAAGACAGATAATTTTCTAAAATGTGAGATTAATAGTTTACTATAAAATCGGAAAACAAGTATAAAGAGATTACCGTTCAAAGAATCTTTACAAATTTCTTGGAAACGACTTAATGAATTTGAGTATTGTAAATTGTGTTCTATTAAGATATCTTCCTTTTTGCAAAAAATCAGAAAAATAAATGCAAAAAATCTTTAACGTCAATGATATGCCATAAACTTTCTATACTCTAAATTTAAATGTCATTGAATAATTACTGATCGCACAACATGTTTGTAACTTTCTTTTGATATATATGAAGTCGATTCTTTTTTGAAAATTAATGACCTACCTCATGAAAACTCATACTTAATATTTTCTACATAAAAATATCAATAGAAGACATGTACAAAGAACAATCTTAATGAAGTCATTGCTCGTGAAAAGAAAAAAGAAAAGGACAAGAAAAAAATCAGACTTATCAAATATCTGTTGTTGATGTACAAAAAGTTAAGACAAAATTGTAATCTGTATACCTATAATCTAAGTAGTCAGATGAAAAGTTCTATATATCTGACATAAGAATAATGGACAATTAGATATATAGGGATATTTTTGATGCATTGCTTACGAAATTCTTAAGCAAAAAATTTCGAAACAAGCGAGTTGTGTGTACCTACAGATCTCATAGCTGTGCGTAAACGAGTAACTTTATTCAAGAATTATTTAGAAGTAATCGCACTCAGATAGAGGTGCCCAGTATTCACAGATTCATTGAGAAAAAATTTGAAATAAAAGAGTAATTATGAGAGCTAAGATCAAATCAAAAATCGTATGTTCTTAAAATTCTGACGTAAGGATAGTTTTCAGATAGAGCTGAAAGATACTGCAAAAGTTTCCACCTGGATCAAAGCAAGGGAACTCAGGTGTTATATTTGACATCATTCAAATTTAAACTGATGAGTAATTACGTACAGCTAAAGTCAACCTAGCTAGAACAATCCTTTGGGTATTCAGGAGGGGAAGTTCAAGGACCTGCTGGACTAGAAGTCAAACCTAGAAGAGAATTATCTTCAGTTTAACAATGAGTCTACGCCAGGTTAACTGTAAGCCACTATATGTTCATATCAAGAAGTTATATTGTACCTGCATTCCAATTTTGAACTTCTTGTACACCATAAAATAATTAACAATTTGATAAGATATTATAAATCTATTTGTCTCCTGTTATTTATTTGTAAATATTGCAAAATGTTATATATTGAAAACTAGCTTTAAATTTTGTTGAAAAACTCTTGTCAAAAATGGTCAGTGACTTATATGTGCGCCATAGAATCAAATTATAATGAAAATATAGTTTTTAACCTGTTATATGCATTTTAGGAAAATAAGAATTCTAACAAGTGTTTGTATATTAAAATCGGTACAGGTTTTCAAAAGTTATTATGAAATAACCATACGAAAGTGAAAGCATATACATATTGACAATCATGTAAGAATATAAATCGTGAATAAAAATTTGGATAAACTATGAAAAATTACTAAAACTAAGTTACGGAAAGAAGCTGGAAGGCAATCTAGGAGACGACAATGCAAAGTAAATAGGTAAACAGGAATATTTTGATTCATGCGAAGAAGATTCATTGTTTTTATATGGGTGTCACAGAAATTGAATGCAAATTCAGTTAGCATAAAGGACTTTTTGAAAAACAATACTTAAATATTGTGAATGGTAAAAATTAAAAAAACGCAAATCATTCTTAAAAAATAATGACAGAGGAAATACGCTTATTTCAAATGGTGTATAAACAAAAGAATGAAATTTGTTGATTCAGACAAAATTAATCATCTGGATATTCCAAGAAATAATGTGATGAATTGATTTTAAACAATGATCTTAAATAGATCTGATAAGAACCTTGTTTAAAATTGAATAACGTTTATACAAAAATATTTGTCACACAAATAATTTTAACCTCTTTTTAATTAAAATATTTTTTCCTGAGTACAATAGAAGAGTCTGTATAACTTGGTAAATGTAATTGAATAAGCAACTAAAAAACTTAATGAGGCAATAGGTAAGATAGTTTGCTATTAGGTATTGGTCATTCCACTACTTCCAAGCCTATGAATGTAGAATAATATACAGTATACCATCATATACAGCTATAATCTGCCATAATTTTCATCGTACAACCTCACGTGCATATAAATTTTTAATTTCATTCTAAGTGCATCAATTCTTAGTTTTTTGGGACCATTGGGTGATTTTTGTTTTCACCTGTCTTCTTGGCGTATTGTCTAATGTCCTACCCATTACCTCATCAGGGTTTTTACTATGTTGATGATTAGTACCTTAGTCCAATTTCTTATCCAGCTTATTTTCTTTCCGTCTCTCGTTGGTATTTCTGGCATGATTTTCTCCATGAACTTTTTTGTAACTTCAAGTTTTCATGTATTTTTTTTAGAATCCAAGTACCGATCCGTATCGATTCGATACTTCTTTCTTGAGATGGACTGGCATTCTATACTTAATAATATAATTTCTAGTTTTTGTAGTAATGAACCTGATATATGTATTATCATCCACTATTCCATATACACCAGTCAATAAAGATTTTTAAGTTTCATAAAATTCAACAGCATAACGCCATAACGTAAATAACAGTGTATAAGCAAAAACTGACATAAGTTTAACAGTAAACTCATAGAAGCAAATTATTTGAGCATTACAAAACCCAAAAATTTGATTTTTTTTTTGTTTTTTGCTTAAGGCCGGTGTGAATGGCTTTAGTGATTTAGAATGCATCACCTTGCCAGACTTCTCTGTTGGTAGGATATTCTGTGCTTCCGTCAAATATGTCGACTTTAGCTTCCTTGTTTATATGAACCAACATTTTTATATTTATCCTTCCACTTAAAGTCTTGCTTACTGATTTACAATCCGTTATTTTAGCAGTTATGCCTTTTTATTGACCCAATTGTTATGCCACCACATTAATTATAGATCGAAATGATGTTTTTTTATTTATGGACACAAAAAAACTTACTTTAATTTCCAATAGTGATGCAAATCTAGAAAAAACTATGATCTGTCCTAATAGCAGAAGTTTCATCGAAAGAAGATATCGCAGGCCATACATTGACCCATAGGCTATATATGGTTGCCATAAACTTCCTGGCTAATCCTTTCAAGTAAACCGCATAAACTACCATAACATTTGATAAATATAAATGTTTAAGCACTTTCTGGGAAATAACTCCACATGTCACGAAATATTTCGTGTTATTTCCCAGAAAGTGCTTAAACATTGAAAAAATATGTCACCCTCCAGAAAACAATTGAGAAGTATATTCCTATTTATAATAAAATTTGTCACAGCCATCTTCTTATCCTGTATTTATATAATTTTGGGGCAATTTTAACTTGTATGAGCCGTCGTTATGATCACCAGATTTAAATCCTTTAGAATGCTTTTTTAAGTTCAATTCAAACTACGTGTGCACAATGCGAGAGCAGACAGCATTACGTCTTACTCGGAAGGGTTTTAGACAGTAAGGTGCTTATTTTAAGCGATCCTTGAGTTGTTGTTTTTAGGATTTTGTAAATGTGATGAACGGAAACCCTTATAAACTCAAGCCTGTCTCAGGACTCCCTCACAGCCTATTTTCTCCATATCAACTTGAAGAAAAATGTGGAAAATTGGTGCAGTATAGAGTACGAGTACATAGCGTAAATGAACAAGTTGTACCAAGTTTAAAAATAAAAAAAAAGGTCATATAGGATCTCACTCGAATAAAAGAAATGTATAATGTAAATTTTGGGAGCCAAGTTGAATATATTTTTTCAAACGCCTAAGGGGCCGTTTAAGTATTACGTATGCAAATTTATTACAATTATTTACCCCACCCCCTCACCCTTTTTAGCAAAAGTAAGCAAAGCTCTTACCACCCATGTCTTCAAAAATATCAAAAATAAGCTAAGCAAAGAGGTAAGCCCCCCTATAACGCTTACGTAATACTTGAACGGCCCCTAAGGTATCAAATGAAATGGCTTATAATTTTAAAATATTTTATTTGAAATACATATGCTAAGTAAAATTTATTAAAAAAGACCCATTCTCCTAATACATCCGAAACTACTGAGCCTAGAATTTTGAAACAGAAAAGAAAATAGGGACACCACTTAAAGGAAGAAAAATCTTCTTGTGGACACATTTGAAAATTAAACCAAATAAAAACCAAATAATACAAACACATATTTTTGTAATTTTTAAATAATTTATTTATAGATTGATATTAAGGAAAATATACAAAAATCAACTCATTTCCTCCGTTTATAATAAAGAATAAGTTTATAGAGGAATTCTAGTATATTGTTAATTTTGTGGGACAAATTTTAAAATTAAATAAATGGAAACATGTAGATTGTCAAGTGCATCATGTATCAAATGAAAGTGCTCTCCATAAAAAATACAAATAAATATATTTTTAAATAAAACATGGACCTATTTTTGCCCTCCCCCCGTCTTATCCGAAAACTGTAGAGCCTATTACTCTGAAAATAAAACAGATTATAGGGCATGACTTTAAAATTTATTGAAAAAACTATGCAGAAATTCTAATATTAATTTTAAGGAAAATTTAATAAAAATTGAAAAACAAAAAAGGTTTTCCTATAAAGTGAAAGATCTCGTATTGAGAATTACAAACGTACATATTTATATTTATAAAAGGTGTAGTTTAAAAGTTTTAAAAGAAAATATATAAAATTCAACAAATTGCCATCTTTACTTGAAACTCCTGAGCACAGAATTTATAACTAAAAAGCTAAAAATAATTATAACAAAATACAACTCTAGCAAATAAATAAACATTCAATGTTATTAGGTACCTATCCAGGAAGTAAAAAATGTAAACATTAAAAAGTGCTCATTCTGTACAAATTAATTACCTACCAATCTTGTATATTTTTGAAGTCGGTGCCAAGCAAATCTAAAATCCATTATTGCGTACTTATCCACTACTTCATCAAACTTGATTGTTGCTTGGCATCGACTTCAAAAATATACAAGATTGCTAGGTAATTAATATTTACAGAATGAGCACTTTTTAATGTTTACATTTTTTGCTTCCTGGATAGGTACCTAACAAGAGTGAATGTGTTATTTATTTGCTAGAGTTGTATTTTGTTATAATTATTTTTAGCTTTTTAGTTATAGGTTGAAGTCGATTATATATTTTTTTAAATGTTTTATTTTCAACTTTTTAGTTTTTTTGAACTCAGGTAGTTTTCATTCTTTATTTTTTATTTTGTATGTATAACCTTAATAGACATGACCAGGTAACATTGAAAGCCTCAACATTACACAATGATACATTTTCATTTAAATTGACAGGTAAAGGTTTACGAACAAAATGTACTAGTACGCGTTGACTTAATAAGCCCAAAATATATTTATGCCTTATGGACCACGCCATGTAACCTTTTTTCAACTTTTTTGACAACTCTGTATAACTATAGATAATTCCACTCCACCCTATGTACCAACCATCCTGTACATACGACTGCCCACGGACAAGCATACATTTGTTTGCTGCCTTCTGTAAACTATAGGAGGGAGTCTAATCCATCCCATATTTATGGAGTCAAATCCGTTTTATATTTCAACCATAGTATATAACTCCTTGTGGGCTACCCCATAAATTATTTCATTATTAACATTTTTTATTATCGTCCTGTGTAACATTAATTCATCTCTACACTTTATGCAACTTCTTATGGGCGATAAAATAAATATTTTTTTAATAACACTGTATAAATATAATTCAACTTCAACATATATTTCAACCATCCTGTATATGATTTGTTTATGTCCATATCATATAACAGTTTTTTAATCACCCTATATAATTTTAATTTCACATATTTTCCAACATTTTTATACCACCAAACGTACACTTCACCCTATATTCCAACCATCCTGTATATACGGCTAAAGGGCCTTACTTATATTTCAATCATCACATAAATGCAACTCCTTCTATTACTTTACTTTGTGATTTTGTTTGCTATAACTAAACATCCTGTGTATAAACGCACCAAAGAGCAGTTTGACATGTGTTGTCACTGAATTTTCTATTAAGCCTGGAGAATGTGACAACCAAAAGCACCATCTTCGTAAAATGGAAAAATTTGCATTTAAATAGGTATTTACCTGGTATACAAACAAAACGAGCTTGGTACTCATTGATTTAAGGAGCCGAAAATACTATGCTTTACTACCTATATGGTTGAAATGTACATAGAAAATTTTCAAATTCGCAATTAAAACTTCCAGTGCCTAAAATTACCGCACTATTACGTTGGAATTAAAATATTTATGAGGAAATGTCCGTTATGTCATTTCGATGAAATTGTTGATAAGAATTTTGGAGTTTTCGGCGATTTTCTACAAAACTGCAAGTTTCACGTCGCAGAAAAGTATGTAAGATCAAATAGGGATCTTCCTTAATAGATTAAACGTTAAAAAACTATACAAATCCATAAGGAGTTTTCAAAAAATCGACCAATATGTTAGGGATATTGGTCGATTTCCATGCACGCATGTGTTCATTCACAAATTTCATTTCTTTTCCAAAATTTGAAGTTTCACCAATCCAGATATATACTCTATTAAACGACACCATATTCATACAAAACAGTTCACCACAGAAGAAGGAATCAGGTAACATACATACAAAAAAAAACGCGACGAATTGATAACCTCCTCCTTTTTGGAAGTCGGTTAAAAAAAGAGGAGACTCAGTCAAATTTACACAAATTAGAATGTTAAATCTGGTGGGCAAATTACAAAATTAAATTTAAAGACAATTCATGTACCGAACCCTTAGAGCCCAACTCGCCCGTGGATAAATTTCTTTGTTAATATTTTGTTTTCTTTCATTCTATTTTGTAATAAAAATGTTTTTCTTTTGGTATTTATGTTTTTTACATGAAAGACGGGATATCTTGAAAACTACTGACAATAGACATTTCTGACAAGTAGATCTTTTTAGATGAAAAAGCTTATACTTAGATCGAGATTTTTGTTAAGTGAGTGCATTTAGACTGACACAAAAAATCTAAAACGGATTATTTATTCAAAGAGAACCAAATTTTGATTTAAAACCTGAAATACTTCTCACATACCTATTTAAACAAAAATATGAAATAAAATTATCTGTAGCTATTAACTTCTTAACTGCAGGTTATTTAGCTTAAACCATGCTGTTATGATCTCCAGTAACTCTATTTTCTAAATCTCTCGGCGTTAAAAAGAAAAACTTTGTGTTTTATTTGGATTTATAATCTTTTCAAAATGGCACCTTCCGCGTCCAAAGTAGTCACTTAATTTGAAAACTCATCCGCCTAGATCAAGAAATTGGTGTCATTTTGTCATTTCATCCATTATTCGGTAATATGAATAAAAAATTTATAGCAATATATTGTTAATATATATATCCAATGGTATTAATTTCAGCTGACTCGTTGTATAATATTGGAATTGTTAATTTTGTTAAGAAACCAAAATAAAAAAACTCATCTAATTTTCAAAAATAAATCCATAAAAAAACAAACAAAAGAATTGTACTCACCAATTAATACTGACGCACACAAAATGGAGAAAAATAACATTTTAAACTTATTAAGTAATAACCTTTGCCACAAGCGTTTTTAAAAAATCATGTGTCAACCAATAATTAAAACTGACAATTAAATCAGGTGCAACTAGATCGATGTTTTGTTTGTGAACATCACTAGTTGTTTGACAACACTAAGAATTTAATTGCGAATTTATTGGAGTACCTCGACAATGTTCAAAGGTTTTTTATTTTCAAGACGGAATCTTTAATTGGGAAAATCTATACATAACCGATGCTCTTCATTCTGACCTTGCCGGCAAAGTTTTCGGTTGATTTGGATTATTTATAATTAAAAATAAATTATGTAATACCTTTTGTTCGAACACTATAATGGCATAGTAGGTTGGGTGATAGTTATTGTTGAAAATGGGTTTTTGATAATGGGGTAAAAAACGAATTTAAAAACATTCAGGTATTGTTAAAGTCTATAATGAAATAAGAAAATAACATCGATTGAGGAGAATTATTTCCAGTAACGTTAAATTAGTTTTAGATTATGGACAATATTTAATGAAACTCGAAAAAAAAGTTATACTAATGAAATTTTGTTCACAAACAAAGGATTTTCAGCAGTTTGATTTAAATCCTTTTTACTTAATAAATAGTCCAGGCCACGTACATAATAAATGCTTACTGAGGACAAAATTAAAGGTATAAAACATTAAAAAATATATATTAACGGACTTCTAAATAGAACCAGTTAATAGAGATTTTTAGGTGACATAAAATTCAACAGTAAACCGCATAAACCATCACGTAAATAATAGTTTATAAGTCATCACTGACAAAATTTTAAGAGCAAACTCGTACAAGTAAATTACTTGAGCTTCAAAAATATTATCGTTTTTGGCTTATAGTGTAAAAACTGATCTGTTCATAATGCCGTCAATAGAAAAAATGTAGAGAAACAGAAAATCTTCAAAATGAGTGTTTATAAATTTTGATAGCAGCATTTTTCATAATGAAAATCTCGAAAAACCGATGTAAAGCAAATGATTTAAAAAATTCATAACTTGTTTGGAATAACAGCTGGAACCTTAAGCTGCCTCCTAGTGATAGCTTATAACGTTGATCGCGGCACTTCACTTGGTGTAGGGTATTCGTATATTTGCTAAATTTGTCCAAAAACGGCGATGTGTGGAGAGATTATTCGCTATTTTTGCTTTATTTGAACAAATACGTCGAATACCGCTAAGAGCAAATACACCTTACCGTCCACTTGTCGGTTTTCAATACACATCAAAGGAGTCAAATAAGCCAAATATTTGCTATAGCCGTCCACACTTGGTTCATACAGTTGCAGGCGACGCTTCGATCATAATCAACTAGTGTTGTTTTTAATGGCAAAGTAGTGTTTGTGGCAAAATGGAGTGGTCGAACATTAACATCATGAAGTTTCTCGAGTTGTACCAAATGCATCCTTACATTTGGGACCCCAAACATACCAGTCACAAAAATAAAAATAAAATAAATGATGCATTGATAAATAACCAAAACAATATGGGACAACAATGCACAATTACTGATTTAAAGAAAAAGAGGGAATCTTTGATGTCTGCGTTCAGGGGTTATAACACAAAAATTAAGAAATCAGAAACATCAGGAGCAGGCACGTCTAGCTTATACAAACCCACATGGTTTGCTTACCAATATATGAATAGTTTTCTGGGAGCCATCTATAAATGCAACCCATCTACGAATACCGAGGTAGGTAAAAAATAAATGAAAAACATTTTTCATTAATTTTGTTTATTTATCTTTACGGTCAGGTATGTGTCACATTTACTATTTATGTTAAAGCAAATCAATGCTGAAAGTTGCTAGTATTCAAACATATTTGGCATATTTGAGTGTTTTGCGATATGTGTGGATGGCACGTTTGGAATATTTGCGAATACATCAAATTTTTGGACGAATAATAGCGATACAAATAAAAAATACTCTAACACCAGTGTGACCATATTTAGTAGAAAACTACTTTTCTGGTAGTTTTTAGATATATTTTTAGTGCTTTTGGTAGAGAAGAAATGTTTAGTAGTTTTCGGTAGTTATTACTAAATATTTGCACGAAACTCATATGAGAACAAATTAATAAAAATTATGCACACATATAAGTAATTTGTGATTTTGTCTCTTTTTGTAAATGCAGCGTCACCCATTGGATAATAGTCGTAAATCGTACATCATTGGATGTCATCAAATTGGTGTCATTGTCGTTCTTAGAGCTTGTACCTTCATGCTCTAAGTTGTCGTCAGGCTTTAAATCTTAGAGCATGTACAGTCTGAAGATAGCCTGCAATGCACAAAATCGTGGCAAAGCTAAAAAGAGAGGGAATCGAGACAGTAACAGGCCAGTTCACTTGGTGGGTGGAAGCAGCCAATGAACAACATGCTGATCGTGTTTCATTGGAACTCCAGCTCCCAAACGAGTGAAACAGCTCTTGCCCCTCTCTCTTTTTGGTGTTACCACGACATTTGTGCACTACAGGCTATCTCCAGAAGGTACAACCTCTAGGCTTTAAACGGGGGTAGATTTTTTAGTAGGTTTCTGCAAATGCATTGGTAGATTTTAGTAGTATTTTCTCATGTTACAGTACTTTTTCTTTGTGAAATATGGTCACACCAGCTAACACCAAGTGAAGTGCCGCCATGGAGATTAATAACGCGGAAGGTCGATATTGTACGTTAAGTAATAATTTGTAGAACGTATCGTATTAACCACGATAGTTCGATAGCGATATGTAAAATATATTTTAGAAGCTTAAATAATTCAATTCACTTCGTATATTTTGTATTTTTGTCATAGTGCCGTAACATGTATTAATACTGATTATGAAATTTGGCTTAAACGATGGACCCTGCGATGTTTTGACAGTCATTTAATTAATGTCAATAAACTGTATAGAGGTAATCATTAACTTAATAAACTAATAAAAAAGTAGACCAATATGAGCAGGCAATAGTTATGTAAATAAAAACGTAACAGACTGCTGAGAAAAATAATTTACCATAATTTTCATCCCGTAGAAAATTCTAGATCTGTCCATGTGTCTTAACAGCTTTTGTAAGTGCACCGCTGGCTGGCTCTCGCCTATTCGTACATTTAATGCAATGTTTACTATTATTTTAAACCAAATTCTCGGCATTATAGGGGAAAAACAAGACAAACAAATTGAAGTGGAATTTATGAAGTTTCTAAATGTCTTTAGTATATTCCGGTCGGACCAGTCTCCTTAATAAATTCAAATTGTTGAAAAACTACTGATTCAATAGGATCCATCGTGAGCCCATTTAAACTTAATATCATAAACTATCGTTTTGACCATGAGTAATATTTCAGTATTAAAAAGTTATAAATTTTTGAAAAAAATCCACTTTTGACAAGTTTTACTGAGTTTAATAGGTAAAACATGATCCAATCAGGATGTATAAACACTCATTAAGAAGGATTTCTTATTCTCTACAACGTTTCTGTAGACGGCATTACGATTCCTCCATTACTTTTCATTATATAAGCAAACACAAAAGCGAGTTTTTATTATTTAAATCGTATACTTCTACGAGTTTGCTGTTAAAATGTTAGCTATAATTATCTAAAGATTGTTACTGACGTGATGGTATAAACGAATTGCTCTTGAATTTTATATCCGAAAATGAGTAACAGTTTGCTCTATAAACTGGTGTAAATAGATAGCACATTCACTCTTGTTAGGTACCTACACACAAAGTAAAAAAAATAAACAATAAAAGGTGTTCATTCTTATAATTAATTACCTACGTATCTAATATATTAGTGAAGTCAGTGCCAAGCAAACTTAAAATCCAGCATCCTTACTTATCTACCACTTCATCAAACTTGATTGTTGCTTGATCAATGATTTTCAATTAGGCCAGGAGTTGGTGGCCTAAAAAGCACCGTCTTCGAAAAACTAAAAAATGTTCATGTAAATCAATATTTAATAGGTATACAAACACAATGAGCTTGGTTCCTGTTTATTTAAGGTTTATTTAATAAAATTATGCAATACTATACTACCTATACACAGAAACTTTTCAAATTCGCGATTAAAATTTTCAGTGTCTACAGTGTCTGTATTATTAAGTTGGGAATAAAATATTTATGCGGAAATGCCAGTTACGTCATTGCGCTGGTATTTTTGATAGCAATATTGGATTTTTCGACGATTTTCTGAAAACCTGCATGTTACTAATCATAGAAAAGTATATGAGACCACCTCTGGATCTTCCTTAAAACAAGAAAATTTAAAAAACTATACAGATCGATAAGGAGTTTTGGAAAATCGACTAATATGTTAGGTATACAGGGTGTCCCAACGAAAATGAGCCAATAGGAATATTTCCCAAAATCCTCATTATTTTGAAAATCGCAAAAACACGTAATAATTTTTTCGAAAGGAGGCATATTTGACCATACTAATCGTTAATTAAATTGCATCCTCAGCATCCCAGCGCTAGCTACTCAATTTTGATTTTTGATGACACTGAAGTAGTAGTATTAGGACATGTTGTAATGGTACCGAAATAAACTGCGTTAACATCAGGTGTTCCATGAAGTAGTCTTCACAGAACTCTGAAACGTAATAAGTTCCATCCCTACAAAATCCCACCCGTCCAAGAATTAAATGAAGATGACTTTGAGAAAAGACTAGAATTCTGTGAAACATTGTCCGGTCACAGAAACAACAATTCCAATTTTTTATACAATACATGCTTCTCTGAAGAAGCTTTCTTTTATTGAATTGGTGAGTTAAATGCCGATACTGGAGTAACATCTATATATGAATAGGCAAAGACAATACGGTTAGGTACCATTTTCTCCTCTGTCACTCAACCGATTTGCTTTATTTTTGTTTTGTTTAGAAGCTACAGACGACCTTCAGTGCAAAATGCTAAAATTAATTTATAATATTGTTTCAATAGTTAAATAATAAAAAAGTCATTATTTACATGCATACTGTCAATGCCAAACAGTGCTGCTAGATTACTTGGAGAGAAAATCATAAGATCGGTTGATTCCAATGTGAAAGACAAACTAAATTAAATGTAAAACTAAAAGTGTTGGCCCTTCGCTAAAGTTATCCTACATAGTCATACTATTGAAATAGAATCAACGAAAAATTATAATACATAATAATCGTCGTTTATTGGGCGCCCGCAAGTTTGCAGTTTGCAACTTTCATTGCATTGTAAATATAGTTTTTCAACTAAAATCAGAATTATGTTGCACCTCATCAAGTTATTTCTGATTTCTTCTTTATTTTAACCTTATACTTTTAAATTAGAGTCCTTTTATTTTTGTCGGGTAACTTTCATATAAGGTTAACTAAGATTACAGAAAATTGTGAAATTATGCACAAATTCACGGTAAATAGGTAGATCTGACAACACTGAATGCTTAGCCATCTGCCGGAAATTTGTTTTAAATTTTGACATTTCATTACTTTTGTAGCGATTAAGTTGAAAGTTTCCAATTCAGTGAGACAAGATTTCAAATTATTTTCAAGGTTTCAATTTCAATTCACAGGAAAAAAAATTCTCAAAAAATAGGTGTACTATTAATTAATAGTATGTAATTCCTATTTCTTTATATTTTCCACATAAAACAGAAATCGTCATGAGTTAATTAGTTAATACCTTGGTAAGTAAATTTTTTGCATTGAAAATCATTCTGAAAATTAATGTTTTCTGACAATGTGGGTATCTTATAGTTAATTAATTTCACATTACAAGGTCCCGTTGCTGCAAAGTTCTGAGTGTTAAAAACATTTTAAAGCTTTGTTTGAATATATTGGGTTAAGTTAGGTACATTTATTCTAAAGTAATATATATATATATATATATATATATATATATATATATATATTACCTTTCAAATCGTAAACTGCTGGCTTTAAAGTTTACAACCTACATGTTGAAAAAATTAAAATCCAAAACGCCCTACATGACAACAGAAACCACTGCGTAATTATATATGCTAGGTTGGTTTTAAAATGATAAACACGGCAGTGGCTGGGTAACGCTCTTTCAGAGCAATTGATGACCATCTTTTACTATCTTTGGAGTTGCCTATAGTTCAATAGGAAAATATTTAGTGTTGTAAATTATAGATCAGTATTGATTGACAAGTAGTACTAACTTTCGTAGAAAATAATATTTGTAATTTTTTGTTGTGATTATAATTCTGTCATTAATATAATATAATTTTCACAATAGTCCGAAGGTGTTGTGCAACAAATCATCAATTAGCGGATAACAGAAATGTCATTAAATATTAGAGTTTTCATTGGGTTGTTTGTCATCTCCATTTTTAAAATCGGTTGTGTGTAAATGACGGAAACTTTTAGGTTACAAAAAGAATCCGCCGTTGTTGCATAGACATATTTATGTAAAAATAATCCTACAATTATATACATAAATAAAAAAATATTTCGTGAATTAATTCTATAAATGTACTTTAAATGAAGTAATCGGGATAGCAAAGGCCTGGCCTACTTTTCTAATTTCGCCTCAACTCTATATTTTATACAGACAAAATAACCTCAATGATGTTCAACTCATAATTTTCATGAATTAGGGTCGAATTTCTACCACGGGACGACCGCTAGTTAACATCAATCCACAGTTATTTAGAGAGACTCATACTCAGCGACTTCTAAAGCTAAATGTGTTAGCAGGAATCCTAGGTGATCATGTCGTTAGACTCTTTTTCGTAGATGGAATTTTAAATGGAGTTAAGTATTTAGACTGTAGATCCAAGAAAAACAAAAATTTTGGAGGCAGATGATCGTCTAGTAGAAGGCGAACTTGTTTTTCAACACGTCGGTGCCCCACTAGATTATGTTTTGCCAGTTACAGAGTTTCTGGATAATCGACCTCCTAATAGATAGATTGGAAGACGTTATGTCATCGAGTCGCCAGCAAAGTTGCCAGATATGATCACACTGGATTTTTTCTTTGGGGGCAATTAAAGACCCGCGTGCATGCTACTCCCCCAGAGTCACTGGATGATCTGAGACATCAGACATCAGAAAAATATCCAGGAATATCGTTTTAATTCGCAAATTCCTTAAATGCTGGTAGAATATCAAAAACCACACACCGTTGAATTCATTTTTAAATAGGCTTTAAAACAAAGTGGCACTTATGGTAGGCTTCCACTAGCGCTGGGGTGATGAGGGGCAATTTCATTAACCGTTAAGTATGGCCAAATATTCCCCTTCGTAAAACTTTAGACGTCTTTTTGTGATTTTTAAAATAATGAGTATTTTGGGAAATATTCCAGGAGGCTCGTTTTCGTTGGGACACCCTGTATATGTAATTTTCATCCTTGTATGTGTTCAGTCCCAAATTCCATCCCTTAACGTATAGAATTCTTTTATAAAATTATAAATTTCACCAATCCGAATGTACCTACAATCTATTAAACATTAAACAAAAAAATTAGTCAAATCGGTTCATAACTGGAGAAGAAATTTGGTAACATTCATACAAAAAAATACACGCCGAATTGATAACCTCCTCCTTTTTGTAAATCGGTTAGTAATACTAAAATAAAACCATCCTGTTGTAGGGATCAAATAAGACTAATTAATTGACCTAAAATGTAAAATTTTTCCTACCGATAGTGCTTGTGTTTAACACGCTTTGTCAACTCGACCTCTCCGTCTGTAAAGAGCGTTTTTTTTTAGGTAGAGAACTGTGAATTCAAACAAAACATAGAAATATGTTTTGTATCTACATAGTCTAGTGTCTACTCTACAAGTTCAGAATGACGTTAATACAACATACTATGACTAAAAATATGTGGATTGGCTCATTCGATCCAGAATGATGTCATTATGACAAAAAATCAAATTAGCCCATAAAAAATTCCAAAATTTATAAACCATTAAACATCCTAAAGAGTAGTGTTTGTTTTCTCGCTTATAGTTTGTAAACGTTTAATACTTTTGAATTTTAAAAAGAAGATCATTAAAGAGGAGGAAATTTACTAATAAAAAAAGCAGAAGATGAGAAAGAATAGAATAATTTCCTTAGTGAAAAAAAAATCTAATAAAAAATAAACAAACAACTGAAACATAATTTATAGGTTAACAAAATTGCCTTGAAGTTCAATAACCGAAATCGCATTATTTACTGAGCTAGAAGCCGCAAAAGTTCGGAAAATCCCAAAAATCTTCAATTTTTATTAACAAATGCTCAAAACAACAAATTAACAATAGGTAAAAAACATGAACGAGGGCATATGAAAGATCATTTAATTGTCTACTAAAAGACCTGAATGTTTATTGTCGTATCTCTAATAGTTTAAAAGTTATATTAGTTTTACAGTTAACAAATGGATCAGCAGTTGCAACTTTGTAGCACATATATTTTAAAAAATTTATAAAAATGGAATTAATTTTTTTTGGTCGTTTTTGTAATATTTCATATTTTCAAGAACAAATAAAACAAAGTTGAGAATTTGTTTACAACAAATTGTGAACTTAATAAACAATGAATTTTTGATAAAAAATAATGGACACAAAATGTTTTTTTAGTAAATAAGTGTCTTTAATTGACATAACAACGATAATATAATAATAATAAAAAATACATTATTGTGTTTTTTCTTTGTTAACAAAAAATATTATAAACAAAGTATTAAAATTTTTAAAACTTTTCACTCAGTCTTGTTATATATGTATATATCAAGAGATCCAGGAAGCGAAAAAAAATGAGGGCAATTATTTAAATATTTTTTTAGTTAAGAACGATAAAGGAAGTTTGAGAAAACTTTGTTAATTAACGACCGTTTAATTTATTGAAATATTTACTTAAATAAAGAATTTCAACGGGACCCAATTCTTTAAACTGTTTAAATTATACCATAATTTTTGTACCTCAAAAAAAACTTACATACTGGCTCTCGAGGCCATGCGCGCAACCTAACAATGGCGTGCGGAGGGCTATTTTCAGCATTAAAATAAATTTATAAATAATGGAGATACAGTTTCGGGAGTCCGAACTTTTTTTAGTACATATCCTCCGCTTTGACAATCTTTTTTTCAAAATTAAAAAATATTAAAAGTTTACGAACTATAGGATATATAATTGTTTATAACTTTTGCAATTTATCTAGACATAATTTTGGATCGAATGAGCCAATCCACATAATTTTACTCATACTACCTATGTTGTATTAACACCATTCTGAACTTGTAGACTAGACTATCACAAAATTGGCTTTATTTTCATTATGTTCGCTTTATTATTTATTGAATATTTCAGGCATGTGCGGCTGGTGCATACAGGGTGTAATGTGGCTTCCAAGTGCTCAATTGTTTCTGGTTAATCTAATGGCATCAGCCGTGGGACTTCCATCAACAGAAAACTTTGTCGATGATACGATTTGAGTATGAACATTTCAAAAATGACACTTTTCGATTCTACAAAAGTTTTCTATTGATTGAAGTCCCACTGCCGATCGCCCGAACAAGTTGGTTAGTTCACAGATCCATTTCGTGAAATTAGTCATTACTCAAAAGTTTCTGTTAGTGAATTAATTGTATCGCACGTTGTGTGGCAACAAACTTAATGTTTCATTTAGAAATTTCTATGGATCTATATGTGGATTAACACTGACAAAAACACTTTAGTTTCCATACATTTTTTATATCAGAATCTGGGATTTTCCCACAAGGGTAGTAAATTATAAATAGATTTTTACAGTAAACAATTAAATGTCACTACTGCAATGTCAAAAAACATTGTACATTGTTTACTTTTCTAGCAGTTGAGGTGATATTTCAATTTTAATCTTCATTTTTGGGAACAATGTTAGTCAAAAAAATGGGTGTATTTTTATTAAATGCACAAAATAATTGATCTTAAATGTTACCTTCAACATTAAGGCAAACAGTTCAACTTTTTTAAATCACTTCTTGGAAAGGGCAAATGTCAAACACCTGTGTGATATTAATTAAATATATTAAAGATTTAACCAAAAAATTCTGCTAAATATAAAAGCTACAACATTAAAATAAAAAATCAAATATGGAATTCATTATTATTGTGGTTTCACATATTTCTTGTATCTATTAACTTTCAAAATTCTTTTTGCATAAGTTGCTTTACACTTAATGATTTTTTGAGGAACACTGTACCTCAATGGAAATTCTGAGACCAAATGTTTTGCCAATTTTATAGACAGAACTTCTTTGTATTTTTTGGAGTCTTTATATTTTAAATACTCCAAATGTTTCAGGGTCTAAATCAGACCCGGTTTTTAATGGCAATAAAAAAATAATCCAACTGAATAAATAAATTAAAATGTTAAGAATGGCAATTTTCCATTCACAATTTGACATGTAATGTTTGACAATTTGTGATTGAAAACCTTTCAATTTTTTTTTTCATTTGTTGTCACTTTTTTGACATTGAAGATAGAGTCTGATTTAAATCCTGAAATGTTAGGAATTTACTTTCCAGCAATGGTAGTGTCATGCCTAAAAATCAGACAAAACCAATTAAGGATACCAGACCTATCTTTTAGAATGCAACTAGATGTAGGTACATATTCTCCAATCTTTTTGTAGAGAGACTCAATTTAAGCCCAGTATTCTCATATTTTTTTACTTATATTGCTTAAAGAAAATACAAAGGGAAAATAAGACAAATATGGATTAAAAATTATTTGTGATAATAGTCTCCCTATGGTCCCTATTATGTTATGTACACTGATCAGCAAAGACACGGGATGAGAGGTTGAACTGTGAATAGCTAACTTACATGTGATCTTGCATGTCTGCAGTAAAAAAATAATAATGAAAATACTAACATTACAATTATAATATTTATTTTCATTTAATATATAATCTTGATAATAATTGTATAACAAAACATCCTTTAGAATGCAAATAAATTGATTTTTGAAAAATTACACAACACATCCAATGAAGTTGGAGATTCAACATATACATTCCAATTTTTAATGCCTATTATCTATGTAAAATGATTCAGGCAGTATATAGTATCACAAATATAGCAGAAATATAAACTCAGTTATACTCATTATACAAATTCCACAAAGAAATTGTTCCATCAGCTCCACTAACTGCCATTATTTTGGAATTCCAATATTTTACAACATGTGGTGAGAACTGAACATCAGTTATGGCACTCTTATGTTCAGTTAGCACAGCTAAGACTCGGAGTGTTCTACAGGAATACAAACGTACTCGACCATCCCATCCTCCAGAAACCAGAAGTTTACCATCATGTCGAAACCTCACCACATTACAGCCTTCATTGGTTAGGGAAATTTCACATTTTAAGTTAATCTCAAATGATTTTTTATCAATATTAAAAATCTGCAAAAGATTAGAAGCTCCTCCACACACACCCCTACATGTTAATGGGTCGAACGTTATTGATGTTATATGATCCTGTAGTTTGGCACTGCTAACAATCTCACCTGTATCATAATTCCATAAAATAACATCTCCGGTCTCATAAGCTCCCATCAGATAAAACTCCCCGTTGACTATGGACTTTTCTAGTGCCATCATGCTACCAATACATTCTTTCTCAGGTACAAAGTGTTTTTTCATTTTAAAATTTCGTAAATCAGTTCTTACATCTATTATATCTAGTGATCCGTTTTCTTGAGGAACCACTAAGGTTTCTTTTATCACAATACTTTTACAAAAGCCCCCAGCACATTCGTATGTTTCGGTGATTTCGTAGGCTCCAGTATCGCTAGCCCACATTTTGATAATGCCAGATTTCTCTTGGGTAATGATGACATCCTCGAAACAATGTATGGCTTGAATCGATTCTCCCATTTCTTGCTTGTGCTGCATACGGTTAGTTTCGAGGTCCCAGAAATAGACGATGCCCCTTTCTGTAGCGGCGAGAATGTGTGAAATATAGTTACCACTTTTTATTGAATAACAAATGCTATGAATGTGTCCCATGTCGCTTTTGAAGCAGTACACTGGGTCTGGGGGTAACACAGCCATCGTAAATGCGTATGATCTCTAATTTAAATGAATAAAAAATAATTTAAAATTGGGAAAAGAAATATAAGAAATGTAATTTGATTTTGACATTACTGGCATTAAGTTCATGTTCTATGATATTTTGTGAATTGGATAAAGTACAACTATGGAACAAGAGTGTTCTGTCTCATTCATAGACATTTCGTACGACGACGAATCTACTTGTACACATGCGTTGTAACAATATAAAAAGTTCTTATTTTCTTTTGGCTGATGTACGACTTTAATAATATAATTTTATAGTACTACAGCAATAAGAAAAAGGTTGTATTGCTATTAATCCAATATTATAACAGGTAATTGCTTATTAATTTTATTATCAATATAAATTTCAAACAGCTTTTACGAAGTGTATTTCCTAAACCAACCGTCTCGTAGCGCTACCAATCGGTTAACAAGGTCAAACATTTTCAAAGATTACACAGATCAACATTCGAAATAAGCGGGAACACGACATGCATTATAGTGTACTAGGGGTTTTTCGGGTCGCTGATTACGATGAGAGGGTCGATTGACCTTCATCACGTCAGGTTCAAGCGCAATTGAAGGTCAAATCGAGAGAGTTTTTGTAGAATTCTCTCGATTTGACCTTCAAATGACCTCTGGGAAAAAGCGCAAGGTCAAACAAACCATTGATTCGAACTCAGAGACCTCAAAAAATAGGCAAGATTTTTTTAGATTTTTTGGTAGACCTCTCTAGATTTGACCTTCCGATTCTGGGTTTCTGAAACATTGTCTCGAATTTTATTTCTGCGAGGTTGCCATGAAGACATGAAAGCCGCTACCCAAGGATAGTGATAGTGAAACAACTCCGTTGCTCACCATCACCCGTCACCGCGTGGAGGTGTCCTGAGTGCAACCACACATTTTTTTCAGATTTTTTTGTAGAATTCTCACGATTGGACCTTCAAATGACCCCTGGGAAAAAAAGCAAGGTCAAACAAACCAGGGATTCGGACTCAGAGACTTCAAAAACATAAGCAAGCATTTTTTTAGATTTTATAGTAGAAATCTTTATATTTGACCTTCAAATGACATCTGGGAAAAAGCGCAAGGTCAAACAAACTACGGATTCGGACTCAGAGACCTCAAAAACATCGGCATGAATTTTTTCACATTTTTTTGTAGAACTCTCGATTTGACCTTCAAGTGACCCCTGACAAAAAGCGCAGTTAAACAAACTACGGATTCGGACTCAGAGACCTCAAAAACATAAGCAACAATTTTTTCAGATATTTTGGTTGAATTCTCTCGATTTGACCTTCGAATGCCCTTGACTCTGACGTGATGAAGGTCAATCGACCCTCTCATCGTATTCAGCGATCCAAAAAACCCCTAGTACCCTATACGGCATGCCGTGTTCCGGCTTAGATCAAATGTTGACCTGTGTAATTTTTTTCATTTTGCTTTTATAGCATATCATAATTACGTATTCGATACTAGGTACAACATAGATGGAACAAACATACTTATTGAAATTATCAGTAACTGATTCTGGTATAGATGGTAGTAGCGAAACAATGGTTCACCATTTTAAAATCCCCTTTTATTCATATTGCAAAATGATGAAGTGCCTTAGCCTTACGTGCCAAGCAATGAAATATTCATATATATATATATATATATATATATATATATATATATATATATATATATATATATGTATTATTTTCTTACCAGTACCGCTCAGTGAGTAAATATAATTTACACAATGGTACCTATGAGCTGATCCAAGGGTTAGTAAATTTAATATTAAAACGAGGTAATCTTGACTCCAAGAGTCTAGAAGTACATCAACAGCCCCAAGAGTTCATGAATTTATAACTAAACTTAACTCTAAGAGTTTGGAATAGTGTAACTTCTGTGGGTTTAAACTATTTAATGTAATGACCCAGGAAATACTATATATCTTAAAAAGAATTTTGGGAAAATGTAGTAAGAGATGCCCTTATCGTTTGGTTTTCAACTTAAAAAAAAAAACAATATTCATGACCATTTTTTGAACTTGATGATGGTAAAAAATAAATCAATTATTACGTTTGATTGACGTTAATTGTTCCATTTAAAAAATGTGAGTTACTTATCAATAAACTAAAAATTGAATTTTCAGTTAAATATATTTTATCTTAGTACATAGAACCATTTTTCATGTATGGACTATTATGTAATTCACACTTGCAACAAATTTCATTATTTTGTTAAAATGTTAGAATTAAATAAAAAAATAAATTTTCTCAAACGCATCGTGAATATAAAATGTAAGGGCTCGTATGAAAATTAAAAATAGGTTGCTTAATTGCATTGTACTGATCTTTCTCCCAAAACATCTCCAATGAACACGTTCTGTAAAGGCTAGTATTTCAGACAATTTTTCGAAGATGGCCTACTAGAGTTTGTCCCCATTATAAATTTCAAATACCTATTGGTTACAGAACAGAATAGTGGAAACAAAATCCCAAAGAACAGGCAGAATAATTAATAAATTTAAATTCGCATTAGTTACAGGAGATATCATTTTTTGGTAATACAATAAAAACAAACACTAATATTAAGCTCATTTAATCGACATAATACAAGTGTACCTATAAATCAACTGTACATGCAAAACTGAGAACATTAAAAATATAACACATTGTAAAAATGGAAGCAGTAAAAATATCACATGGTTTGTTTTATTTGGAGTAAACATAATGTTAGTATGATGGCAAAATGAAGTGTAATTGAAACCGTTAATGTCCTGCAGCCCTAACGAAACCAATTGTTTTTTGGTCTACATCATATATGGTGTAAACTGGCGACAAAAATGCTCCACCAAATACCCACATGTTAGTAACTCCAGGGGTGTTAGCTGGACTAAACGCTGACAGGCATAAAGTGAATGAAAAATAGGACATCTAAAATAAATAAATAAATATATAACAGTATACAGTTATACTACACAATTACAGGTCAAGATTTACAACCAGATTACTTAACACAAGCATGTTTGACTCACTGTCAAGGGCGTAGCCAGCTTTTGATCTAGGGAGGGGCAAACTAGGAAAGATATTGTCCTTGAGGAGAGGGGGAGGGTGCAAATTGGAAAAAATGTTCTAGAAAGAGGACACAATTCAGAATTTTTTTTGGTACAGGGAGGGGCAAGTCGGCAAATTTATGGGACGGTTTAATGGCTCATGGCAGGTTTTTCAAGCCCAGGAGGGCAGCTGCCCCTCGGTAAGCCCATGCTGACAGTTACAAGTGTAACAGTCCAAGTAAAATTAACTTTATGTTCGGGTCTGCTGAAATCACGTTACGAATCCGAATTAATTAAGTATTATTCAGGATGCGCCCCCATATAATAAAAAATATGCAGGATGTCTCACATGTGAAGGGATAAAATTGCTATCTAAGAAACAGTAAGAGATACAAACACGATTAAATAGAAAAAAAAGTTGCGGATTTTGGAGGCCATTCGACTCAAAATACGCAATCTCTTACCGTTATCAAGTTATATGAGGAAAACAAAACATGACAATTTTTGTTTTTTGCCTCTAGTACTTTTCTTGTAATGAATATCGAAAAATGGTAAAGGGAAAAGTTTTTTGACGCATACTTTTACATAATAGGGCATCATCAAATCTTCACTGCTACGTTTCTTTCTTTCTGGGCCATCATTAACTATTTTTTTAATACGGACCTGCAATTTTTGATTAGAATCTCGATGAATAAATCACATATTAATTTTATACGACTTTTCGGGAGAAAAAATTAATAATAGTAAAAAAATGTAGTACGGCCCTAAATAGTCCAAATAAATATTTTTTCCATGACAAGTAAACCTGTAAGTTTTTCATCGAAAATATTTAAAAAAATCAGGTTTTGTATTTTGTAATTTAAAAATCAATATACGGGGGTGAATCAAATATGAACCGGACTTTTCTGTTTCTCGCCCTGTAGGTAATTCGAGTGGAGTGACGTCTCGATATATGTTAGGTAGGGATGTTAAGAAGAGGGGAGTTCGTCGGTTTGGCGAGGCGTAGTCGATGCGCTGTTAGTAGCATCATGTCAGAGCAAGAGGTGCATACGTCTGTTGCGCAACTCGACTATCTGCACAGTTCGGCAATGAAACACTTTCAAGGACTGAAGTGTACGACTGGCACAAAAAGTTTTCAGACAGCCAAGAGACAGTGGAAAATGAGCCTCATGCACGCCGTCCCACGACAAGCATCAATGAGGCGAATATCTCCGCAATTCGTGAGCTGATTGAAGGCGACCGCCATCTTACAATTAATGCTGAGTATTACTGCGAACTACTCCAACAAGTGAAACTTGCCTATCGGCAAAAGAGGCGGGATATGTCTATCCGAAGTGTGATTCTGTTGCATGACAACGCTCGGCCACATACAGCTGCATTGACTTAAGTAAAATTGAACAAAATGCATTGGGAAACCCTTGAACACCCGCCTTACAGTCCTGATTTGTCGCCATGTGACTACCACATGTTTGGGCCACTTAAAGAAGAACTGGGAGGCCACCACTTTGAGGACAACGAAGGTGTAGAAACGTTTGTGCGCAATTGGTTATCGACACGACCAGTTTCATTCTTTGAGAAAGGTATTAAAAAACTTCCGATTCGGTGCGAAAAATGTATACATAAGAGAGGAAACTATGTATTAAAATTTGTATTGATCGTACCAATAAAGTTTTTAAAACAAAAGTCCGGTTCATATTTGATTCACCCTCGTATTTAATTGAAAACGTCTAAACTATAAGCTGCAATGGAAACATGTTAATTCAAAAATTCTAGGTAATGGCAAGATCTATGGAATACAATGGACAAATTTTCGTTTGATGCTTTGCAAATAACAAAAAGGATAATTTAGGCAATAATTAATTAATCAATCGAAAAGCAATGAACCGGCAAACATAGAAAACTAAAATAAATAGATGTACCTGATTTCATCAGATTACGTCTAAGAAGAAGAGGGAAAAGCAATAACGGCTTAATATTTTTTACCAGTGAGTAGATGTACTTATTTACTCACTGGTAACCACGAACAAAACCATTAAAGATAGTCACCCACAAGTGATAAGGAACGAAGTGAGCGTCCCTGATTTGTATGATCGGTGGTTCCTGATTCTTAGAGACAACACAACTGAAGGTGCCCGTAACACTGAGTAAAGAATTTAGCACAAGTCAACAACATGAAATTTAAATAACATTTATTTTATGTTCTAAATCTACTTACCGGGTTGGCTTACGAATATTACATTAATGTTCTTACCTTTACAATGTAATCCTTTGGAGTCATTCTGAAATACTTTCCGCCCAACACGACGTCAATTTTTGGTAGCTTGTTAACAGTGTCGCACTCAACCTGCATAAAAAATGGATAACAATAAAACATGATTTTTGTATATTGTATTAGTAGTTTTAAACTGATAGGAAATTTAATTTTTTAAACAAGTAACTGATCAAATTTTCAACTTCATGGGTTTGACGGTATCCTTGCCAGTGTGATTTTTTTCGTGAGAAATTTAAGTCCACCAACGATGCTTCTGTGCAACAAATTAGTTTTTTCATAACTTAAATCGTCTTTTAGCACATTGTGTCATAGTTGAAAATCTATTTGAGTTTGCTTTAAGTAATAAACATTAACTTTACTAATTTTCAATTTCATTTTATACAACAGGTACGGACGATTGAAATATTATAAAGCTCACTTAATGTAGGTTTAATTTTTTTAATTTCATAGCTGAATATTCATAAAAACTGAAATATTAAAAAATCTTTAAAAACTTCTTAATTAAGGAATAAAAATTTGTTAATAATAGTTATGTGTTATACAATATTTATTCTTTAAGAAAAAACAGTCAAACACCCGTGGATTTAAAGAATGATATGTTCCTCACTACAATAAGTAAGTTACATAATTTTACAAAACATTACCACAGTTCTCAGCACGCAACTCGCGTTTATTCGTTTCAAGTTCGTCCGTTTTCGGGGACGGATAGAAAACTTCGGCTTCAGCAGATTTTTGGCCGAAGCTGAAGTTGAGGCCCACGGTGGTTTTATTGGCCGAAGGTGGCCGAAGCCGAATGTCCGGTCCGACATTCGTGATTTCTAACCTAGAAATCACAGGAAAACGGCATTACACACAGTACGACTCCCAATTTGGGGTCTTTAGGAACTAGTTTTCCCTGATATTGTTTACCCTTAAAATATATTCGGGGTTAGTTCCTATGACGGCCATATGTAATGACCGAAGCATTTAAGATTGTAATTGTTAAATTACCTCACAGGGTCTAAATTAATTTAAACTCATAGTTTACTTGCCCAGATAGATTTTTTACGGAAAATTACGTAGTCACTTGTCATTTACTTCATTTAGAAAGTTGTTTCAGTAATACATATTTTAATGTGTGTTTGTGTTTGTATTAGTGCATTTATTTCGAAGAAATTTAATGGCGTATATATACTATGTGTGTATAAACTGTTCTACATTTTAAACTGTATTGTGTCATTGGATTTTTTAATAGGTGAGACTCATTTTCAGTGACAGCTCATTCCATATATTTTTCTATAACACAAAACCGTTTTTCAAAAATTGGTAAAATAAATGCAAAACAAGTAAATGTTAACGAAGTGCCATATCCATTTCAAGCGTTTTCGATATCTAAATTTAAATGTTAATATATTTGATCACAAACTCCAGACTACAATATTATGAAAATAAAATTGTAAAATTCTTGTTAACGCCGCAATAATCTTCATTTCAAAAATTATTTCATTTTTATTGAAGTACTTACCCTCCATTTGTCGAGAAAGAAAGGTTTGGCCTTGATTTCAACATGGATTTTTTGTATTTCATCTGCAGGTCCCTCTATTCTGTTAGAGCTGCTATCTATAATAGCTTTACAACCGTCTGGACACAACGTAATATTCTTATCTTTGTTTTCACTTATAACAATTCTAAAAATATTGTTTGTTAGTTATTAAACGGTAACGCATTTATACAAATACTTACTTGTCAACGTCAAATTGCCAGTACTGTCCTGGATCGACATTCAGATACGTAATTTCGTCTGGAATATTAGACTTGTTTGGGTAAACTGTTGTATGAATGTACTTTTTGTCATAGAATCCTAGCATAATGTTTCCGCCTTTGTTTGACGAAGTGTCTCTAGAAATATCAGTATAATTCCATTAAATGTTGTATGAGGTGATCCAATTGGATATTTTGACAGAAAACACCCATTTGTACATAAGTTTCATAAAACTACCTTAAATGTTATGAGCTGGACTTTTTTGAACAGGCATATGGAACAGTTTAAAATATATAGAGTGATTTTATGAAAGATATTTCTGACATTTTTGGTTTTTTATTTTTTCTGAGTTCTTTCGAGCAAAATTCGAAAAGTCAAAAATTTGTGAACATGCCTGGAACATGGGTCATAAAATACAATTCAAAATTCAACCATATTACATAAAGAAGAACACAATACAAAACGAAAGCTGAAAGAGTCTGCTTTAATTCTATTAAATGAAAACGATTGTGTAGCTAGTACTTCTATAGAATTCAGCCATTCCTGGTTACCAATTATCAAGGATGATATTAATAATGGAAATGTCTTGTTGAACAACCCTATAGCGGGATAGTTCGTAAGGATTTTCCTAGGTTTTCCCTTATGACTTTAATGAGATCTTATAACAAAGTCGTACCTAGAAAAATCTGAAGATAACTCTATCAAATTCTTCTAACTTGAAAGAAGCTCTTTTATTTCACATGATCTTTAGA
Organism: Octodonta nipae; assembly: GCA_034190945.1. NCBI lineage: Eukaryota > Metazoa > Arthropoda > Insecta > Coleoptera > Chrysomelidae > Octodonta > Octodonta nipae. Next base: position 167,096,170 of record CM067217.1, on the reverse strand, counting down.
AATTTTAGTACTGCCCTGTATATATCAAATTTACAGTAAATTCCCTTAGTTACATCAGTTTCATGGTCAAACATTAATGTCAAAATGTGATTTACTAAATTTGTCATAACGAATCCTTTTATTTTTTAAATTTTCTTGTTCATTTGGTTACCTTAATTACCATTGAAAACGGGGTTTGATTTAAACCTTAAAGTTTATGTGGTGTTATTTCCAAAGACCTCAGAAAAAGTAAATATATTTTGTTGGCGTTTTTAACTCTATCCGTAAATTATTCATTTGTGAATATTTGTTGCTGTGACGACCTTCAGTGCAGAATAAATAAAGAATATCTTTATTTATGTCTTTTAAAATAAGTAAATTAATGACAAATTATTAATATAATCCAAGTGAGTGGCGCCCAATATGAAAAAGTAGCTTAATATTCGAAATTTGACAGCGGTCTACAGTAAAAATTCAATTGTGTACAATCGTGTAGCAAGGTATCAATAATACTAAAATAATTGAGGTTTACTTACAAAGATGTATGCTCTCAAAGCCTTCTTTTCTATTCATTTATGACTTCACTTTTTTACAAAACGATGATGACAGCAACTATTGACTAGTATGTATTATTTGTCTAGTTCAAGAACATGAAGAATGGGTACCTACATATTTCCACATCTAATATGCTACTTAGAGCTTTGTAGGTCGTGGTCATAGATTTTCCGACATATTTACTGTGTATGATATTAAATTTTGAACATGAAATTTTACGCAGTTATTTCTTGATGGTAACGACTTGTTAATACCAGTTGTAGATTAACACTGAGGGCAATTGATTATATTAATGTGGTTCGATAATAATTCCTTACAAGCATGCTGCTTTTGTAATTTTGTTAGTGTTTTTCATTTTTAATATTGAATTAAAACTTCCTTAGGGGTTTCTATTTTGGAGAGCTCAATTAAAACATCATTTCCAAGTTAATAGTCGTAAATATTTATAGCTTAGAATGACACCAATGCACGTACAAAACGATGCATAAATGAGTTACTATCAACTACACACTCAAAAAATGTAACAACGATTTATTGAAGTAATGAATATAATGATTACTTAAAAGTAAATAGAACCCCTTCTCTAATCGTTAATAAGAGAAGTGTTAAGAATAAAAAGCCATTTGGTCGTTTGATCGGTAGGTGACGAAAGGATTTTATGTGTCTTCATGCAAGCAGAAAAAAAAAACAAGTTAAATAACTCCTTAACCCAAACAATACTTATTTCAAAAAGGTTTATTTAAATATATACAGAATATTTCTTAAGACAAAACAAAAGTTTGTCTTAGAGTAAAAACATTGCACAAAATTGGGAGCCAGTAAACAGTTCGAGATATCGAAAAACAATTTTTCAAAAAAATTATGTAGCTTCTTTTGTTTGTATTTCCCAACAAAATTGTACAAATGGGACTACTATGTAATAGTTAACAAAATAAACTCAATACAAAAACTATCACAAGAAATACCGTCCAAATATTTACTTACCTATTTAAATAAATAGCAAATATTGGTTTTTTGATTTTGCCCTGATTCTTTAGGGTATAAAGAAAGGGAGTATAAGATCCACTATTATCTCTTAGTGCGAGTCCCAGAACCCCATCAGCTTTGTTGAAGAGGAAAGAAAATGGAACGTACGTCATTTCGACAAATGAAAATGCTGTCACATTTGAATGAGCAATCTGAAATAGATATCAAATTTTACCGCACCCATTTTCAGTCACAAGTCACAAACAAACCAGTTTTCGTAAAAAACTCTTGTAAAGTTTCAAATGTAGCTACTAAGCAGATCATATGGTTTTAACATACCTACCACTTTAACAAACTATCTTTAATAAAAAATAAATCGGAAGTACACCACAAACTGATTGAAGGTAGACTGGAACATCCTTACCAACGAATAGAACGTCCGTTTTCGTTGTTGTTGCATTGTTTGTTTTGTTCTAAAGGCTAGCTTGTAATTGTACAGCTTTCGTGAAACGTTTATTTATAATGAAGGAGCTAGATTTTTACAAAAAGGATGAACTCGTGCGGTTTGGTACAGTTTTTGTGTTGAAAACAAAAATTTTGCAATTTATTAATAATGTAAGCACCTGTATTTGTCTACCGAAATTTGTTTCTGAATAATTTAGCCGTTATAATATATCCGTGTAAGATACGCTATATCAAATTATTTCTAAAAATGCACCTAGGTAAATAGCTTTTTATCTTTCAAAAATATCTCGCAAATGTTTTATTTACCTAAACAACTCTAATTCTCGACAAACCAATTCTAATTACTCAATTACTGAATAAAAGTTAGAGGTGTTAATTTTTTCGTGGCCGACGTTATTTCTGTACGCCTACACCAAGCGTTGTTGCCACATTGACAATAATTTTCTTAAAATATATTTTGGATATCTTGGTATTAAGGTCTAGAGACCATAATGGTATAAGAGTTTATGTTTGATTTATTTACAGCCTGTAAATATAGTGATAGGCGTTTGGCATCTAACTTTCAAGGTTCTTTTGACCCCCTTCTTGTGAAATAAGATATTTTTAATGTCGTATGTTTTGAAATTTTTACTTTGATAGACAATACAGGCATATATTAAAAGAAAGCATATATATTTTTGTTTAAATTTCATTTTGGCCATCATTTACAATTTCTATCACTATTCCGTCAACCCTTGATACTTTATATTAAGGTATATCTTAATTATGCAGTTGTTTTAACTAACATTTATTCTGACTCTTCGTTGATTGTTTTTCTTTTCAAGATTGGAGCTTCGTTCTCTTAAAAATTCTCCATTTTTCTAGTTTCTCTTTCATTATTTTCTCTGTTTTATGTCAACTTGGCAGTAGTTTTATAGATCATTTTATCACATTTCTAGTTTCCTTCGTCATTTATCTAATATCCTCATATGTATCTTCCTTATGCCTTTTCTCCTATGATGTTTCTCTTTAAGAGTTTTCCACATTTTTTTCTCCACCACTATTTCTTACTTGTCTCACCGCATTTATGATATGATCGCTTATTTTAACTGTCAATTACAATTTTCACTCATTCAGTTATTTGTTTAGCTCTTCTGTCTATATACTCCAATCTTCTAATATATGCTTTTTTAAATTGTAAAACTTGTGCTACACTGGCTTATTATTTTTGCTTTTTGGCGTTAAATGTCGCCATTTTGGATCTACAATATTCAATTCTAATAATGAATTCGTAATCAAGGACCCCAGGAACCCCCAAATAACTACTTTGAGATCATTTCCGTTATTTTGAGATTTTTGGCGAGGAAATGGGACAATTCGTCCCATAGTGCAGGAGTCTAAGTAATTTTTAGATGAAGATTACTTACCGATATATTTTCATAAGAGTAAAATCCAGTCAAATTGTATTTCCCTTCGTTTGCAATATATGCGGTACCATTGGGCTTGTAATAGCTCGACCTTGTGTGGTCGTACTTGTTATGGAACCCTGAAATGTTACTCTCTGTAACTCTTTGAAAATGAAATTTGTTAGGGTTTCAATAACTGTGTATGTAACCCTAATTATTAATAAATCAGAATTTTATTACTTACAACATCCAAATGTTGTGTAACTTTCACACTGAGATGAAATAAGCCAAGTCAAACTCCAAGCAGTGTCTAAAGCAACATTCATACCTTGTCCTGGCTTACCCACGACTATTTTGGCATAAAACTCGTTCTGAAAAGTAATTTATAATATTAATAAAACATTTGATAAACGCAATTTAAAGTGTATATGCAGACACCAAAATACACTAGATGTGAAAAGCAGAACCATAGATAATATTATTTTAAATAGCCGTACGTCAAGGCTGATGTGTGTCCCCAATTTTATTTAACATATACATCGTTAAATTATGAAATTATAGTGGGCAATACAAAACTCAAATACAAAATGTCAAATTGTTACTTCTTTCTTGAAAGATAATTGTGGATTGTGCCATCTGTAATTTGTATTTTTGGTTTTCTTGGGAATAGCACCACACTTAAGAAAAGTCTGTATATTTCAAATGTTTCAAATCAATTATCATTTGATACAGAAGTCTACAGAAAACCGACTCACATTAACAGATATCTCAACTTTAACTCTATTCATCAAAATGTCGTTAAATAAAATTAAATCTGTTTAGGATAGAGCAAAAACCAACTGTTCTGATATCAATAAATTTCTAATAAATGTTCTTTCCGCCAACAATTATCGTAAAAAAATAATAATATACTTATTCGACGTTGAACAACGAATAAATTTAAAAGGAGTGAACTTAGTGAAAAATGTGAAGTAACCTTTTTTCTGGAGTATTAAATTTCCTTCAAGATTAAGGATTCTAAGCAATAAAAAATATTGATATTTCTGGTAGTTACAAAAATCCAAAATAAAAATTGAAAAAACATAGGCATGGCAGCGGTGTGTGCTGTTGCCCCTAAGGCTCTATCTTCCAGAATGACGCAAAAAATGGTAAAAGACCGACTTTTAATAACATAAAGAGAAAGTTTGAAGTTGGATCTTAATTTAATTATATACCTAATGGTTTAATCATTCTGCCTATACGCTATTTATCTCCTGATAATCGATAAAAGGAATAGGTTTACAACTTTTTAGCAATTGAGCGAATTACTAGTTTCAATTTTGTATTATTATGTTTGAAAATTAAAACGAAAGTAACAAAAAAATGGGTGGAATTTTAGGAATCGGCACCCACACTAGTCGGATCGCCTCTTGTGTGTGATCTGTGGGACCACCTCTGCGATTATGGTTGTGTAGGCAAGTGCTTGGGAAAATATCAAAATTTCATAAAATAAGAGTAAAGCTGGGTGGACTATATATCAAATAAAGGGATAGAGTCCATCAAAAAATATTAAAGCTTCAGCCAAAATTAATTAAAAAATCAAAAAAGAATTAATTTACAATATATTTTTTTACAGAATGCCCTAAAGTTTTTTACATATACCGCACCATAAACTGAACAGAATTCCAGGACTATAGGAATAGTAGATTAACATAACCTAAAAAATGATACAATGTCAACGTCAATTTAAAAGTACTTTGTTGTTTGTTGTGATTGAAATGTTTGTGTTTGCAAAATATACACGATTTTGATAATGGAAATGGATAAAATATCTGTATTGATGTATCTCTCGGTGACCCCTGTATGAAGTAAGATTTATCTGGTGTTTCTTCATTCAACTTTCAACAAAGTACAGTGAAATACGTATTAAAATAAGCGCTACGTCAAAGATTTTTTTAAGGTAAAAATCTTGCATTGGATTGTTTAAATTTATGTAATGCGTTACATTTTTTTTTAGAAATATGGTTGACACTGAAATGTACACATTTGTTGATGAATTATTGGAAAATAATTGTATAAGTTGTACAATTTGCAACGAAATTCTAAAACCTCCTATAATGTTAGTGGAAAATATTGGCAACATCTGTTCATTATGTTACGATGGAAAAGAGGAAACATCTCGAAAAAGTTTAAACAACGAACCTATAGAGAAAATAATTGGACTTTTAAAGTTGCCATGCAAATATAGAACCAAAGGATGCAACGAAAGAATGTTCTATGAAGATCTGATAAACCACCAACTTGAGTGTAAATTCCATACAAAAGTTTGCACAATGTACAACATAATGGACTGTGATTGGGAAGGTAACTTAATTGATTTCAAATTACACTTCAAATTAGTCCATGGAGATCACATTATCAATTTTGAAAACAATTTATTTTTCCTTGAAACATCTCTGAAGGAATTGAATGTAGTAAAATTACTCTTGACCAAAAAATTTACATTTATCTTAAGAATGAAAACTAATTTGAGCAAAGAAAAACTTTTTTACATGATTTGCAGTGCTAGTGATGAATATCATCCCTTAGAATACACTGTTAAGCATAAAGGCAGCAGTGAACATTACATTAAAACAAAGTCAAAAGTTCTTCCTTGTACAAACATGTGTAATGATTTTGATGAAAGCTTGGCTGTCGAGGTAGACCTGAATGCTTTGAAGCAGATCTCAAGAGTTGCAGACACAATTATAAATGTATTCAAAATTAAAATTGATGATACTCAAGTTGAGGGTATTGATGAGAAAATGCTGCATTTTTTTGAATGCCCAGTTTGTAAAATGTTCATGAAACCACCAATCTTCCAGTGCCAATCAGGTCATAGTATTTGCAACAACTGTAGACCAAGGCTGGAAAAATGCCCAACATGTAGAGCAGTTTTTGGGAATACCAGGAATTATTCTCTAGAAGGACTTACATCAGGTGTTCACTATCCTTGTGCTTATCATGATCTTGGTTGCACAGAAAATGGGCCAGCCAATCAGATGATTAAACATGAACGAGAATGTGTCTTCAAGCCTTTTAATTGCCCTTTTGCCAACTGTTCTTTGACTGGGAATTCTGTGACAATTACAACTCATCTTATAAATTTTCATTCTGATTCTGTCATCTCATCAGGTTCCACAACATATTCAGATTCTTTCAGACTGGATCCCAATTCAAGCTATACTAAATTGTATGACAGGAAATGCATTATAGCATATGATCATGTTTTCAGAGTTAGCTGCAAACGTATTTCAGAACATTGCTTTTGGGCAGTTGAAGTTTTTGGTTCAAATAGTGACTCAAAAACGTTTGTTTATGAGGTTGCTGTTATTGATCCACGAAGACCAGAGAAAAAGCTTATCAAGACTGATTATTGTTTATTTGAAGTTTCAGAGGAAGAGCTTTTCAAAAAATGTGTAATGTTTCCTAGCAGTGCACTGTCTTCATATTCAAATTGTGGCATGATAACTTTCTTTGTTGGTATTAAAGAAAAAATAGACTGAGAAGTTTAACAAGTTTAGAATTTGTTCCATGACATTTTGTGCACACAGTTTTAAACTCTTTATACCAAAGAAAAACTAGTGTTACTAAATTTTGTTGATTACTTGTTTTTCATACATTCTTAGGTGTTTCATTTTTAATGGTGATTTTATATTTGTTAAAATGAAACACCTACAGTCAATTTGAAATTATAACAAATAGTTACAGTATAAAATAAGGATTTTTTTTTGAAGAAACAAGGAAATCAAAACAAATGTATGCCATTGTCATTGGCTCATGAGCTATCATAGATGAGCTGATAAATTCCTAGGATGGTTTTATAGTTTCTTAAATAAAATTGTATGTAAAAGTACACAAATCATAATCAAGGTTATTTTGTTTTGTAAATATCTTGATGCATCACTGTCATTTTAACAAATACATAGCTGAGAATTACATTACTTAAAATTATAGCTTTAGCACACTTCAAAAATTGAACTGATTACAGTTTAACAATTATTTTCTAAGTAACATGAATTTACAATTGTGTCATTTGAAGATGCTATTTATTCTTAGTGTGATACCCATAGTATGAATTAGTTTTTACTTCATTTCTTCTAGTAATTGGCATTTCTGTCAGCAAACAAAATGAATTAAACCTATATATCATCATTAGATATTTCACATTTAATTTAAAAAACAAGTTCACTTCTGGCTCAACATCTACTACTAGTATCTAGAATATTTGATTTTTGTTAGTTTACACTAATTCATATTTTATCAACCAGATGTCTTTCATATTTAGCACCTGACTTTAGCTAAAAAATGGCATGTGATTTAGCTTAGTTGAAAATTATATTTTTATAAGAGTATGTTAATTGAATGTTTTAAATGTTTAATAAAATTATTTAAATGTTCTGTTTTTTTTTAATTCTGTAGTAGAGATTTTTTTTGTTCAATAGACCAAGTTGTCAATCAGTAAAAAAATACAGTTGTCACCTTCTATGCTTTCAGCAGGACATTTTCATTTTAAAAGATAACTTTAAAATTTTTTTAATTTACAGCTAAGTAATGTTTGATGCCATATGTAAAATGTTTATGAGATTATGAAAAACAAGAAATATTTTAATATCTAATTTTCAAAAGTTGCTAAAACATTTTCGTAGGCTTTCGTCGACAATTAATTCATATTATATTCATTTAGTAATATGTTCATAAAGTGATGAAGAATAGTAAAAAAGGCTGGAATGGTCAATATATCACATATACAGGATATCCGGTTACTCAGCCCCTTTTTTATTTGAGATTTCAGTCATTTTAAAGAAGTTTAAGTGATGAAAGTTTTCGGCTAGAAATAATATAACTATTATATTGTGTTCAATGAATTTTAAAAACTCGAAAAGAAGTATCATTATTGCCTTGGTAGAATCTTGTTAACTTACATATTCTTTTGTGCAATTTCTATCCTAGAAATCGAGTCCCAATTTGGGGTCTTTGCGGGCTAGTTTTCCCGCTTTAAAATATTAGATCACTGATTGTTTTCTGAAACTTATTTGTAACACCTAGTTCCTTTTTATGGTCTGCTTGGGAAATAACATCACACTTGAAAATGGCTAGATATTCAAAAAAATCAATTTCAAAGTCTTAATTTAACTTCCTTCGTTATCCCGCATTAAAATCGGAATAAATATTCAGATTTTATTACTTCCGACTAATTCGGTACAGAGTACAATTCACAACGTACCTACAGTACATGTTATTAATTTGTGATAATATTGTCGAAATAATCATGTAATTATAATTAGGCAAACTCGAAAAAGTAGCCCTAGGTATGTTTTCTAGATGATTTTTTACCTTTACTTCTTGGAAACTGGATCCTGCAATATTTTCATACTGCCTAATGCAATACATTCAACTAGGGATGTTATGGATATGTAATTTCGGATCTGGATACGGATATAAGAATAATATTATATCGGTTTCAGTTACGGTTACGGATATGAAATTATTTCGGATTATCCGATAGTTTCGGATAGTTTCAGTTACGGATATTGGTTTATTTTGAATTGAGAAAGGAAAATACAAATAAAAACAAGGCGAGGATTTTACTTTATTTCTAGATTATTTGGTGCTACAATCATTTAATAAAAAAATCAGTCTTCAAATTATAATAAACAAAATAAGGATATTAGTTCCTACCATGTAATAAAAATCTCAACTAATTCTGGGTTTATAAGAAGACAAAAATAGTTGATATAATGAAAGTCAACATTAACCAAGCATCCTATTAATTTGTATTGTAAGAGCGTTACTCTGTATTAAATAGTAGATACAAAAAGTAAATTACATTGGAATTGGTCCATACTATCCATCTTTGAAATAAGCCATAATTTTCTTCTCAATTAGTGATTGTTAGAAAAGAAACGGTTTTCTAATATTTACGAGGTCCAATTTTGTAAATTTTTTAAATTTAAAATAGTCAAATCTGAGCAACGGTAAATTATACTTAACAAAAAGCAACTTTGCAGCTTTATCGCCGGAAAGTCGATTTCTCAAGGAATTAGAATATCAGATGAATAGACCACTCACTAATATGGATTACGGATGCAATAGAAATATTAAAACTTTCAACATGCAAGGGACGCATCTACTGTACCTGCTCGGCCGGACCAAAACCAGGCATAAATAAGGTTTGTTCCAACGCCATAAATAACTGATGAACAACCCGACACAACCCGTTATTGTAAACGTTAATTCGTCAGCGCTCACTTCGAGAACGGTTTGTCAATCGTTTGTCCGGTTCGAATTTCGGACAGTCTTGTAAAGTGTCCCATTTCCATAAAAATCTGACTTTATCCAAAATTATTCGAAACTTTTATATCAGATTCGGTTACGGTTTCGGACAGATTTTTATTTCGGATATCCGATAGTTTCGGTTACGGTTGCGGAGCTCCATAACATCCCTACATTCAACCACATATTTTCGCCAGTGTAGTTTTTCTTACTAATCACTTTATCATACAATGGATAGATATAAATATGTGAATAACAACTAAATACACTTTATAGTACCTACTCTCTTCGAGGTGTCATGTCATTCCTTTGTACGCAAGACAATATACATATAATATATTGTTTCTGTCGTATTTACATCTCACTTCGTAGTGTGTATAAAAAATTATGCACAGTTTAATTAAATCCCCCTGAAGGCTGCATTTAATAACAAACATTTAAATTACTAGTACAACATAAAAAGGATTAAGAATATTGCAAAAAATAAATACACATAGAGTGCATTCTTAAGTAGCGAATAAAGTGATTAAACGTTACACTTAGATTTTAATACCCAGTTAAATATACAAGATACAGGATATATCAACAAAGAGTTATTTATTTAAACATCTATTACTGCCGAACAGAGGCGGATCCAGTATTGTCATTTGGAGGGCTTGATCTCGTTGTGGGGGGGGGGAGCTTGACGTCACTGAAGTTTGATTTTAGCACAATAAACACTAAACAAGCATACCATTATGATGATTTTTTGGGCGGGGCTCAGCCCCTTACCCCACTCGTAGATCAGCCAGTGCTGCCGAAAGTGCCGAATTCGAAAGGCAACGTCATTTTAGGGTAGGGCGCAATCTGCGAGCTGTGGCTGCGGGGCGGAAAAGCAAACCTTTCAACATATGGTGATGGAATACCCGAATCCCGCATATGAGGGAAACTTTGACGACTTCCTAATACCAACCGACGCTTCGATTGACTATGTATCTCAATGGACATATGTACGTTCAATTGATAATAAAGCATATGTTATCATTGTTGGGCAAGACAGTCAAAGAAGATGGAGTTATTTGTTCTTCCAATAACTGTATATACTAGTTGCTATCAAGGTTGTCGTAGATAAAGGAAGGACCTAAAATGCGATCACCAAAATTAATATTAGGGGTTTCTTCTTATTTTTCCAGTAAAGTTCAGGTGAGGTCTTATATCCCTATTTTTTTTTTCAATTTGTTACGTCTTATAGTTTCGTTGATAAGGGAGGGGAATGTTTTTTATATATTTTTGTTAATATCTTTTAAATAATTTATTTTAAACATATGAAAAAAATATGTTTGTATTTGTCATAATGAGCCCTTTGATTTGATATATTACGTAATGTCTTAGAAACAATTTTAATTATATATTTTTCATTTAATTCTGTAACTTGCCCCCCAAAATTAATATTAGGGGTTTCACCTTATTTTTCCGGTAAAATTCTATATCTCTATTTCTTTTCAAAATTTTACAGCTTATAGTTTCGAAGATAAGGTGGGGGGAATAGGTATTTTTTAATATTTTTGTTAATATGTTTTAAATAATTTTATTTAAAAATATGGAAAATAATTATTTCGTCATAACGAGCCCTTTCATTGGATATAATACATGAAGAGTTAGAAACAATTTTAATTTTATATTTAAAAATTTTAACCTTTTCCGTCCAGTAGTTTAGGAGAGTATTGCTGCGATGTGAAAGAGGGAGAAATCCGGAGTGATATTATAAGGGTATCCGTATATTTTATATAAGGAACACTAAAAAAAGATCTTATCTCAAAATGACGGCATCACACTAATTCAAAACATGAATATGAGTTTGCTCAAATATTTTTTTATCCAAAGTCTGTTTAAGATTATAGAGCCATTATTCCATACCTTAATATTAGGCAAGGGCGTACCCAGCTTTGGTTTAGGGACGGGCAAATAAAAAAAATGTCCTACATAGGGGCAAGTGGGGGAAAATTGTCCCCTGTTAGGGGCAAATCCGAAAATTTTTGGTCCGGAGGGGAGCAAGTCAGCAAATTTATGGAAAGCTTTATTGGCTCACGGCAGGTTTTTCAGGTCCGGGGGGACAGCTCCCCCCTCCCCTCGGTACGCAATGATATTAGGTGCCCCACCAATAAAATTAATGGTCATGCATATGAGACCTTTAAGAAAAATTTAGTAGTTTTACAAGTGCTGTTAAGATTCCAAAAAGAGCACACGTTAGGTGCAATTTTAAAAGTGAAATATTGAGATGTGTACTATTCGGAAATCCGAATATTTACTTTTAAAAAATTCAATCTCTTTAAGGTATAAACTTTTGTCAATTTTTAGAAATATATATGAACCATTTTAATAAATTTCTAGCCTAGAAATTAGAATGATAAAATCCTTTTAAGCATCAATGTCCTTTTTAGATGAATCATTAAAATGTTTTTAAGAAAAAAAAACAGGAAACTCCTACTTACATCCATGTATCTATACAAAGCAATCGAATCATTTGTGCGGTTCCCGTGATGATGTTTTTTGTGTAACCAATCGAAATTGATACCGTATTTGTTCAAATCTGGCGCATTGAGATACTGTTCTCTAGGGGTCTTCTGACGAAACAGGTCAATACTAAAAATAAATAACATACTTATATAAACAACATGAATCATATGTAAATAAGTGAATGTCAATTTGTACTCATTTCAGTCATCACAAATACCACATTCTAATCAGGCACATAAACAAATGATTCACATTTTATCCGCTGTTATTAGCATCATTTGTTGAATAAGGGAAATAGGCCAGACAATGCAGATTTGTATGCTTTGTAATATATTACAAATGATGAACAAAAATACAACACAAAACTTATGTATGATCGGGCGACCGCCACCTCTGACAACTTCAAAACGCGGAAAAATCTTTAAAGAAAAACCCTAGAGGAAACTCACTTATTTTTAATGCAATAACTCAGAAAACAGTGTCCAAAACCATGGAAAATCCTCACTCCTTACAGGGTGAACTTAGTATAAAATCGCACCTTGAAGCACGAGATCGCCCCCCTCCAGAATCTGTTATCTGAATAAGCCCCTGGTCTTCATGAATTTCGTCATTTAAACGGGCATGAAAGAAGCTGGTTTTGGTTTGCGGGTAATTTCAAGTATTTATGCAAATCAACGGTGATGAGTTTGTTCAATGTAGCCCAGTGACGAGACTTGGCGTCTTGTAGATTCTGGACGTTTTTGATTACTAGAAGGCCGCGATACAATAGATTTAGTACAATAATTTGCCATAGAGAATTTCTGTCAATATTATCGCATCTGTCGACATAACAATTGAAACTAAGGAAAAAGGGGCGCGGAACAGAGGGTATTGGTAATGTACTTTCCTGCAGGAGTGGAAATCAGACAGAGTCGAGAATAGCAACATTAATGTAAACGTCATTAGAAGCTTGGGAGTCCATAAATAAACAGGATAGGAATCGTTCAAGCTTCCACAATATTTTCCGTTCCTTATTCTGCCTTCGCCATTCGCAAATCTTATGCCATTTTTTTGTGGAATACTCTATATCAACTTTCATTCTTCCGCTTGGCAGAAGCGAGAAAATCGTGGCATATTGTTATGTTTCCTTACACGACCAGGCGTTTATCTCAACCTTTTGATCACATGCGACACTTATGCCTATCGTTTGTTGATGTTTGATTGTATTATAAAAAACATGACAAAGCCTACAAAATAGGAGCAAACACCTTTTTCCAGAAAATGGAAAACGACTCTTTCCTAAATTAGCAACTCAGTTCTCCCGCAAATTTCGCCTAATTGTATTCAACAATAACACACTTTGGAACCCCCTTCGAGGCAGAAGAGATAAAATGGTAGACCAAAATCTGTCACCAGCTGACGCTCTATTAGGAATATATAGTCTGACGGAGAATACCCCTACAACAGCTAAAGATAAATTTATGATCATATTATAAATTGGGATCCAAGAAATAAAATCAAAACAATAGCTTGAAAAGAGAAGGACCCTACAGTTGGGAAAGTCATAAATTACAATAGTGAGGGATGAGAGAGACTGGTTGACCTATGGGAGATAAATGACCCGAAATAACGGTTTCTTCCACCATAAATACATTCATAAGTACACTTAGTGTTTGAAAACTAGAAGATTAACGTCAATTGTAGACGACGTTATAGTAAAGAAAAACATAATTAAGGACAATAGAGACAAATGGGTAGCAATAGATTGATCAGATTATAAACGAGAAATAACTAAACTGTACTTTCAATTTGCTAATTCAACAATTCAAAAGTGTCAGGAGGAAATTGAAGAAAGAAACAATTAATTTAAAGCTAAACTCGACCAATAGTTGTCTCTATTGAATTCTTCTGTAATAACAGAAGATGTAGTCATAGAACACGAGACCGATTCAGGAGAACGCCAAACAAATAGCATCTGGTCAATAATAACGTATTACTGTTAACCTTACAATAAGTCTATACGCTATAAACACAAACGCACATCGAGAAATCGAAGATCAAGAGAATCCAGAGGAATATCAAGCACAAAGATCAAAGAGGGTCCTTAACATGAAGATCCTACCTAGAACATATACCTATGTGCAAGATTGTAAAAAAGAGATGACAAATATCGAACTGTTTATTTGGATGCACTATATGTTTCCGGGCTATTTTGCCGTGGTCTATTGGAATGTCTTCCGAACGTTTAGTCTGCAACTGCGGCAGACATCTTCAGCGGCGCTTCTACCACCAAACGGGGATCAACTACGCCCGTAGTTGCAGAGCAAACGTTCGGAAGACATTCTAATAGACCACGGCAAAATAGACATATAGTACATCCATTGACTCCGGCCGTAAAAGTCTACATACTTTGTTTATTTGGAGTTTATGGGTCTCCAAACATTACGAATACATCGAAGAAATCGGAATACCCAGAAGGCTCATTGGAGCTGTACATAAATATTAGTATCAGTAAAAGACGAGAACCCTCTATGAGGGTAAAAATTAGAAATGAACACCTACACAACTTAAGGCAGCTATATGCTTAGGAAACTACAAGAGGAATACACGAATAATGAAAAAGAAACGAACGGTACAGTCTCCTTGGATAAGCCCAAGACTGAAGCTAATGAATATTCAACACAATCATACGTAGCACAATCCCACGCGGGGGCAGAAATGTGAGTAATAATCAAAGGGAATAAAGTAAAGAATAAAGATGATCGAATTTTGGAGATGTCATGTTATCAGCAGAACGATTCGAATATCAATGATAAAGTCAAAACAAGAGCGGAGGTTATACGCTTTAATCTTCATAGAAAAGAAACATATTCAGTTTGTAAAAACCTGGAAAAGCAAAGCAGGAAAGAGGACTACAAGACAGATTGAATCACGGGTTGAAAGCAGTATTTGTTCGGAATTATATTCGAAACGACGGGACCATTTTCGGCAGAATCAGACAGACTGATAGTGGAGTATTTGTGACTTTTCTTTGGGGTATATTTTTTTGTATTTTTTAAATTTTGGTTCAACCTACCTTATTCCTTCAGATGTTTTCTTGAAACTATTAACCACAACAGCCAAATTGATCAGTATAAGGAAAATGGAAAGTGTAATTTTCAAAAGTTTTCTTTCGCCCCTGCGAATAGCTGACATGGATGATGCCATAATTATTCAAGAGATTTACAAAGTAACTGAAAACATTTAAAAGTGATTACTATATAAGCCAACACTTATATAAATACCTATATATTGCCTACAAATAAATACATAAGCGCTAATAGTTAAAATACAATTTACATTAATTTACAGTAAGTAATAAGCAAGAATAATAAGATACTGGCCCTTATATGTCTCATTGAAGCAACAGTGATTTACTGAGAGATTTTTGTGGTAGAACGAAGAAAATCCACATACGATTTTTAAAAATCGAAAATAATTTTTTGAGTAAAAGCAAAATTTTTAATAATCTACATTTTGGTATATTCATATGCGGATTACCGGTGCGAAAATGCTTTAAAAGTTGTGTCATCACATTTCCAACTCTAAATAAACCATACCAAAAAAGAGAGAATAAACTAACCCATCTTCTTCAACAGTAATTAAACTATTTCGCTATTTAGCCTTCCACTCTACCTTATATTCTAACCATTCTATATATATATATATATATATATATATATATATATATATATATATATGCACCTGTTTATGAGCTACCAATTTTAACATTTTTGAATAACACTGTATAACTATAATTCTACTCCACCATATATTTGGTATATATTTTTTTGATTTAGAATACGTACATTAGTTTTATAATTATATTAATCAATCAGTAATAACATAATTCTTTAATGCATTTAATGTATTACTAATATTTAAAAACAAAATGAGTTTGACTTTGCGCTTTATCTCATTTAAAAGACAAATTGAGTGAGTTTTTCTAAAAAATCTAAAAAAAATTAATGCTTATGTATTTGAGGTCCCTGAGTCCGAATCCTTAGTTTGTTTTAGCTTATCTAAGGCAGTGAAAGTAAGGTTATGAACCCGGCCAGTTAAGGCAAGACAACTTAACCCTCGCCATGGACACTTTTTGTAAGGACTTTAACTTGTCGCATTGGACTCTACATTGATCAAGTGTCCCATTAACCTAAAGCTACGGTCGCATGATGTCGAAGCCTGTGGGCCGGCTTTCCCACCCTGACCGGCCGATTCTGGGTTTCTGAAGCATTGTCTCGAATTTTATTTCTGCGAGGTTGCCATGAAGACATGAAAGGATAGTGAAACAACTCAGTTGCCCACCGTCACCCGTCACCGCGTGGAGGTGTCCTGAGTGCAACCACACATTTTTTTCAGATTTTTTTGTAGAATTCTCACGATTGGACCTTCAAATGACCCCTGGGAAAAAAGCAAGGTCAAACAAACCAGGGATTCGGACTCAGAGACTTGAAAAACATAAGCAAGCATTTTTTTAGATTTTATAGTAGAACTCTTTATATTTGACCTTCAAATGACCTTCAAATAACCTCTGGGAAAAAACGTAAGGTTAAACAAACTATGGATTCGGACTCAGAGACCTCAAAAACATTAGCATGAATTTTTTCAGATTTTTTGGTAGAACTCTCTCGATTTGACCTTCAAATGACCTCTGAGAAAAGCGCAGTCAAACAAACTACGGATTCGGACTCAGAGACTTCAAAAACATCAGCAAGAATTTGTTCAGATTTTTTGTTTGAACTCTCTCGATTTGACCTTCAAATGCCCTTGACCCTGACGTGATGAAAGTCAACCGACCCTCTTATCTTAATCAGCAAATCAAAATACCCCTGGTACGCTATACGGCATGCCGGCAAATGTTGACATGTGAATTTATTTCTACCCTGTATTTACATGTTAAATCATTTTAGTTCATATTATTTACTGTCTGACACTATGTTTTTATTTAAGAATTTTCAGTTTTGTTTGCTTTGAAATGTTTTAGCTTACTTTATTATATTAGTTAACCTCTAAAAATATTTGTTTATATAATGAACTTATCGGTACTAGTAATAATTTCCCGTAATGCCAGCCTCTTTAAAGAAGTACCGACATCGAGCACCGAATATTAGACATGGGAGACAACCATCCCATATCGTGACAAAACAACACTGACAATTATATCATTGAGTGCTTACGATGAGAACTTGGTTTGGCGAGAATCGAACTGAGAACGGGAGACCTTCCAGTACATTAGTACATACGAATACGAACACTAATGCTATGGAACTAGCGTTGGGTTTTATGACTCTTTTTAGTGAGCCGGGTGATTTCGTTCAGCTCACCAAAACGAGTCGTTCACAATGAGTCGTTCATTTGAACGATCTCCTAAAACACAGCCGTTTAGCCTTAGGCGGATTTATATAATGTCTCTACTTGTATAGTTCATTGCTCAAACTAATATTAAAGTTTTGCATAATTTAAAGATCATTAATTTACGGAAATACAAAATTTTTATTTTTGTATTATTGGGTAACAAAAATAAGAAAAAAATCTAAACATTAAAATGTAAACTTTCTAAACTCTCAAAATAAATAAAACTATTATGTTTACTTATAACCCAAATAGAAATTTATACAACAAAACACTGCAAAACAATAACAATCCTGTGCCTGTCATAATAAAAATTTAAAATACCCATTCCTGGATTCGTTGAAAATAAAACCTTCCGACCAAATTTTAAAATACCTTTTATCTTATGAACAAGGCGGCTGACGGCTCTTGTCTCTCCACTGATCCGAGTCGAGGTGACTGTGCCGGTCGAGAGATTGAACGATGAACGAGACTCTAGTTCGTGATTGAAGGTTGAACGTTTAGCACATCCTACGACTCTCGACTCGCTCGAGCTGAATGACTCTATTAATGGCGAACTGAACGAGCCATTTGACTAAACTGTGCCGCTCATTCGTGGCACATGTAGAAGAGTCGTTCGTTTTGAACGACTCATTCACGAACGACCCAAGCCTATATGGAACGAACCATCAGATTTCGTATACTTCTCGCAAGTTCTCGAGATGTTTCCAGAATTTTCAGGAATCGAATACTGGTCGATTCTTGGTATTCGAGAACCCCATCACTAACTATTACATTAAAAATAGTCGTTCTGAAGTTTATAAACTCTTGGAGTTGAGATTACCTCGTTGTAATATTAAATTTCCGTTCCGTTCAGATACCGACTCTCAAAAGTTTTTAAGATCGAAAGTTCTACTTTTCGAAAAAAAATTACAACCAAAAGGTGGGTATTTTTTATAGCTGAATCCCAATTCACGATCAAAATATACCCTTTCCATAAAAAACAACTTCCGGTCTAAATAACCTACTTCCGGTTGAAACCGGAAACTCGGAATAGCGTCAATCATTGCAGCGTACCCATTTTACCTATATTGCGTTAGCAAAAAAAACATCTTTTGCCGACTTAGGAGTGAACGTGTGGTTTGAAACACCCGTTATAATAATTATAATGCTAATTAAATGTGATTTCTTTGAAAGTCCTAAACCCAATAAAATCATGATTTATTTGAGACATTGCAGGCCCAAGATGTTGTTCAATCTATGTAGGTAATCTGTGTTTATCTACAGAATAGCATTAATATATTTATTACTCATATAATAATATCGATATAAATCTTATTCAAATCCATTACTAACACTAAGAAATATTTAGTAAGCTCCTTTTAAATAATATATATATTTAAGGCGAAAAAACATCAAAAATACAAAAAACGTAACCCCGATACTAACATATGAACAATTCTTACCTGCAATAATTTCTCTTTTAACTAAATTAAATTGTAGTACTTCACATCTATAAACCTACACGAATTATTGATTTGAGGACGCCTACTTTTATAAGTGCTATATATAGAAAAACTGGACGACTTTATGGGATTCCCAGCCTTTCACACAGATGCATTGACAAAAGAACAAAACGTCAACTAAAAAAATATTTTAGAATTCTCTCTATCATTGTTGGAAGTGGAAGTCAAATAGCAATTTTGAGGATAAAGTCGATAATGATTTAAGATAATCATTTCTGCGACAATTCGTTACCTATATGATAAGTATACCATAAACAAATAAAGAAATACAGTTTTGCCGAAGTTCTAAATATAGAATATCGGCCGTGACTACTAATACATGATGTGTTACATATTTTTGATAACTTTTACGTGTAGAATTTTCAGAATATGCAACATATCGGAATGATGACAGCTGTTCTCACAAACTCACAAAACGACTTTTCAATTTACGAATTGGTTTTTAAGACTCTTACGTTACTTGTCGATTATAGTCACATCTACTTGCTTAAATTTAAAATATAACCTACAAGGGATTCTGTGTACAAACATTCTTTAGTATAAAATCAATACTTTCTAATATGAATGTTAATTTTAAGGTATTGCATTATGTTTTCGACTGTTGATCCGCTATCGTGATGTACGTGGAATGGTGGAATAATAATTTTCGTATTTCACGTATATTTTAACAGTGGCTACTGGTACAAAGTACGAACATTTATGTGGACAAATATATTTTTTTTAACACAAAAGCAATCAAGGTGAATTAATTAACTGGTAATATTAAAGTCCTTTGATGATGCATTTTGTAAAGAGTGATTGTCTGAATGGTATTGTTAAATGAATGTTAATGTTATACTGGCCAAAGATAAAATTTTTAAATTATTATGCCTTGGCTTGTTCAGGACGGAAAATAAATAATTTGGTTCAGTGCGAATTGAATTGTTATAATGTGGGTAAATCATAATATACATTTTTCTAATTTTCCAGTTTAAGAAAAAGGAATGAGTGGATTTTCTTATATTTTTGTTATTATCTATTAAACTATTTATTATATATACTTTCACTCACTCAGTGGCAGAACAGGAATGTACTTTGGGGGGTGATGGGATGATTACGCCAAAACTTTAGTAAAATCAACACTTGAGCCTCTCAACTACCTGAATCCGCCAGTGCCTACACTTTCTTTCTCACAACGAGCGTTTTCAATCGATCTGCTACATGATCATGGCCGGATCCAAAGGGGAGGAGAGACCTTCATACTAACTCGTTATGGTCGAGACCAAAAGGAAAGTTATGTTTCTATAAAGCAAAAAGTGGTTCGAATTCACAACCATAATGAAAACATCCAATTAGAGTCCCATACAGATATACAAAAATTGACAGGTAAATAATAGGGGTTTTCGCGGAAGCAGTTCTGAATCGGTTCAACGATAATATTACCGTAATTTTCTGAAAACGCCGTTCGCGGAACAAAATTACCGAAAATGAACCGATTTAGAACTAAGTGAACGAATCCCAAATGAAACATCGTCCTATAGACGATAACATCCGGTAACAATAGCAACGTAGAATTGTATTGTGAACCAAATCTATTGTTATAAAATTTGGTGATCTGGGTTATAGTAGTCTTGAGTTCGGTGTTCGCGGTAAGTAGTTATTGGTTCTGAATCGATTCAAATGGTTCTTGCTCTGAAGCAAGGATTTTTAGTTCGATCATACCTTAGAGCATATTTACGTAAAAGCTCTAAGAAGTATGCGGTTCGACCTGATTTCTAACCCACTCGGCTCTCCGAAGTCTATCGAAGTATGTTTGGTTCAGCTTTCGTTTGAATTTGAATTTAACAGTTGGAGATAAGTGGAAATGGTCAAAATTACTTTAGTAAATTTTTTTAAATTTAATGTAGAAGAAATAAAATTTTTCCAATTTTATTACTAATTCCTGTTAGAACTTAAAATAGTATTTTTTCATAAATAATATTTTTAATTAACGAAGATATTGGACTACAGTTTGTTTAGTGATGAGGACTGATAGATTTTTAGAAGTATATAATATAGGTACTAGAAGTGTCTCAATAAATACAAAAATAATCAATAATCAAATTAATTGACAGATTTGATACCCAAAATTAAATCATTGAAATGTATGATAATCTTCTATGATTTGGTGCAAGTTAAGTAACTTCAAATATGTTGTTGACTGGTTTAACATAAATAAAAAATATACTAGATAGGTAGGTAATTAATTTTTACAGAATGAGCACCTTTTAATGTTTAAATTTTTTACTTTGTGTGTATTGAATGTATTGTTTACTGTATTTACTGTCTAGAGTTATATTTCGTTATAATTATTTTCAACTTTTTAGTAATACTTGGAAGTCCGTTACATTTTTTTAAAAATGTTTTATTCTAAAATACTGTTCTTTGGGTGAAAATATCTTTTGCTATATATTTTTTTAATAATACAATTTAAAATTTTCTAAATAGAGATGATTATAATTTTTATTAAAGACACATATATATATCTAGCTACTAGCTTTATATACCATTACATTTCCAGAACTTTTTTAATTGGAAAAAACTGTTAACAAACTAATTTAAAAATATAAAATTATATACCAATGCACATAAAGATTAGAATAAAGAGGTTGGGGTAATTTTCAGTTGAAGCAAATGAAATTTTAGTCCAGATAAGTATTTTCCTTAACATCAAAATGTAGTCATCAGAATCAGAATTTAATATAGCATATTTTTAAGTGAATGTGAAATTTCAAAAAGGGGCAATTGTTTACTTTATGAAAATAAACAGGTCCATTTAGTTTCGTTTTCAAAGTCGAATTTTACAGCCCATATAGTAGCTTACCAAATATTCAAAGACGGATATGTTAGAATTCGGCATAGATTATTTTATATGTAATTGTGATATAAAAAACGTATAAATGCACATTTAGACTTTATAAAATTCAACAGGTGCATTTCGTTATATTTTCAAAATGTAAAGTTTGAAAGTCCATGCAGCTTGCTACATATTGAAAGTCGGATACCTAAAAATGTGAAATAGAATATTTTTTGAAAGAAATCAAACAATTGCAATTTTAAAGAAATGCACCTTTACATTTTAACAAAATAAAGATGTACATTTCATTACATTTACAAAAAGTTTAATTTTACAGCCCAAATAGCTTGCTGAATATTGTATAACAAATACCGAAAAAAATGCACCTATAAATTTAACGCAGAATATTTTCGAAATAAATGCCAAAATCAAAATTTTAAAGAAATGCATATTTAGATTTTATGAAAATAAAGATGTGCATTTTATTACATTTGCAAACAGTTTAATTTTACAGCCCTTGTAGCTTGCTAAATATTGTATAACAAATATCAAAAAAAAAATAGAACCTATAAATTTAACACGTAATATTTTTGAAATAAATGCAAAAACCAAAATTTTAAAGAAATAAATATTTAGATTTTATCAAAATAAAGATGTGCATTTCATTACATTTGCAAATAGTTTAATTTTACACCAAATGTAGCTTGTTAAATACTATATAACAAATAGTAAAATATACTCAGATTTTTTGTCGGATGTCGGCTACTATCAGGGTAGTAATATTTATAGGGTCAGTAATTTTTAAAAGCATTTTTTAGCTATAATTATAGTCTATATGCCCTTTTGTGAAGTTAAATTTCTAGACAAATATATAAAAATTAAATACTCCGAATATTTTACAATAATGCTGACTGAAAAGGAATTTCTATATAGTGATATTCATTCAACTAGTGGTAGCCCAGTGGTCGAAATTCGACCCTATTTCATGAAATTGTAAAAAGTATATTTTTGTAAGAAACAGAGTTGTGGTGAAATCGGAGAAGTGGATGTAATGACTAAAATTGTTCACTCATATTGACAAATTTATTGAAATAAAAAGAACATAAAAATGTAATCAAATATCGGTATTCGAAATA
The DNA here is from genome assembly GCA_034190945.1 of Octodonta nipae. NCBI lineage: Eukaryota > Metazoa > Arthropoda > Insecta > Coleoptera > Chrysomelidae > Octodonta > Octodonta nipae. The sequence continues at coordinate 167,073,204 of CM067217.1, read as the reverse complement.
TTTTTGACAAATGAAAGACCCCCCAAATTTTAGGCTGGAACCGCTCCTGACAAAATATTCGATATAATAATTGGTTCTTTGCTACCTAAAAGTTTTCGTCATTTGCGGTTTCAATCAAGTTCAGGAATTTTAAAGGAAAGAGAGGTCCAACAACCCTAGGAGAACTTAATATTTAATACATTCTCTATTGTCCGCCGTCTGACAGTTGTTTACACAATACTTTCGGGAAGGTTGTGAAAATAATATATTAATCAAATAATTAAATTCACATTAAAAACAGGATATGTAATATGAAAGTTACTGCAACGCGTCCGAAAAATCAATACTGATCTACTTACATTGACTATTTTACCACTAAACAATAACAACGCTTGCATGCCCCTTCCAGAAGTACATGCTCTAAGTATGTATAAGCATCTATCGATCGCTCCCTCCACATATTACTCAATGTTTTGCGTTTTGACGGTCTAGTGGCGGCAGCACTGTCAGTTGTTTGGCTTTGAAAGTATGGGCGAAAATAATGGATTTTTATTATATTCTATTTAATGAATGAACCAATATTATAAATTAATATTAGCATTCTGCACTGAATGTCGTCAGTAGCTACTAAACAAAACAAAAATGAAGAAAATCGGTTGAGAGACAGAGGAGAAAATGGTACCTAATCGTTTTGTCTTAGCCTATTTATATATAGATATTTGAAAATTTAAATTCGAGACATATTTTCAATTCCGAAAAATTTACAGATTGTTCATGTGCACCGTTTAACCCATAGAAATTAACCACAAAATGATTTTTACAGATGACATGAAACAAAACACTATGTGAACTCCCGTGATCCGATTTAGGGACAGAACAAAAATAGAACTAAAAATAATGAACCGATTCAGAACGGCTTCCGCGAAAACCCCTATTATTTGCGAAGCTATCAAAATATATTTGCGCTTGTCCAATAGATCTTTTTACCCTTTGTAATGCGCAGGCGCGTTTGGCATGTTAAAAAGGCGGGAATATGAAAGTTTTGTGCACTTTTCACAAATATGCATGGGGGACTAGTATTAATACCCTTATATTATCAATGAAGTTAACTGAAATATTAATTAGTGGAGCTTTGTTTGTACATCTTTCAATTAAAGCAAATAACTGCATTGAATTATAATGGTGCTTAAAGTGATATTTTCGTCCACAAGGCGAAAATAAGGCTGATCTATTTGACAGGTTAGAACAATAATGATACTCATATTAGAGTTAAAGTAATTAATATACTGATAATTAATAAAATAAATATTAGTAATACAAAATTTAGTTAATTTATTATTACTATGGTTTTATCAGTCATTGCCTTTTTTACTACAATTTGTGATCTAAATTATGTTGGCTATTCATCTTTCGACTGACAGATATATGATATATGAAAGTTAATTTATAAGATTTTCACGAAATCTGTACAAAAATTGTATGTAATATTACTGAAGGCTGTACAGTTGGTACAAATAAAATATAAAATTCAGTATACAAAGATTTATTTAAACTTAATTTGAAAAAGTAAACAGTAAAAGTATTTCATGTTATATCTTTTAGCAAGTTATTGACTTAAAAACACATACACATAAACACATATACTTTATTTACATAATCAATTACTTGTAATCGACAATCATTTATAGTTCACGTACATCTCTAACTCATAAATCACATTTAGCACATTTTTGATAAACTTTGAACTGTTTATTCTTTTCGTTGATTTAATAAGCTTTCGACGAAATTGGATAAAGTCAAATAAATTCTCCAAAAATGATTTACTGTACATATATGGCTCCCACATATTCCATGACATTAATGCTTTTTGCTCCATTCTTTATTGATAAAATGTTATACATGTTAATTAAAATCGTTATACTGATAGTTCACTTTAAGCGTATAACTATTGAAACTTTACTACTAATACTAAATTAGTAAATTACATTGAAAATATTGTGTTAACGTTATAAACGAACATAAAGTGCACGAAAAAATTGACAGGCGTTGACGCATAAGCATAATTTTTTTTCGAGTATGAAAAGGCCTATACGCTAGTAAAGTGTCTTTGACATAAGATCTTTGCGCCATCTCGTGTTTTATTTTTGGAACTCTGGTTCTGTCAAAGCCATAATTTTTGTTTGCCGCGAATTAAAATGAAGATTAGTTATTCCATAAAATGGAAAGAAAAACATCAAACCGAAAGTGGTGTGTAGTTTATTGTGGAAACAAACCAACGAAAAGTCTAAAATTGCAATTCTTCAGCTTTACTGGATTTTCGTATTAATTAGAGAGAAATAGAAAACGAATTGCAACAGTTTGTCGTCAAGGGGATTTAAATTTAATTTTTAGTCATTACTAAAATTTGTCATAATTGTTGTTCTGTTAACAAAAATAATATTCAATAATTCTTGTAATCAAAAAAGTTAATCTTGTAAATACTTTCTTTCCAGAGTAACCAACCAATGTTTTATTGCCAACACTGTTTTACAATTCAACATTTTTATCTTGTAAAATATATGAATAAATTGTATGTAATCAATAAAAGAATTTATTTTTTTATATTTGCTCGTTAACCTCAACTGGAGTTTCATTGACTACTGAAGAATCATTTTTTCTTGTCGTAATTGTAATCTTTCAGCCCGTAAACCAGCATAAAAATTTTGTTTTTTTATATATTGGAGGAAATATAGTGGATTGTACTTTTGTTATGTGCATTGTATAAATCTTCTCCCCAACAAAACGTTCACTTCAAATAATTGAATTTGTTTCTGGTTGAGAAGGCTTGCATCACTTCTGTAATTGAAAAGTTATTTGATAGATATTAAATTAATAAAACAACAATTATGATAAATTTTGTGTATTCAATAATGACTAAAAACGCGGAAATGAAATTTATTTATCCTTGATGTTGAACTACTGCAATCCATTTTTTCTTCATCTCTAATTGATATGGAAGTCCAAGAAATCGGTAGAATTGTAGTTTTTGAATTTTCCTTGGTATGTTTTAACAATTAACTAACTATACAACACTTTCGGTTTGATGTTTTCTTCCATTTTATGGAATAACTAATTTTTTGTCTAATACATGACAAACATAAGTTACAAAGTTACGCTTTGACAGGACCAGAGTTCTACATTTTCCCTACATTTGTTCTCCGAGTATTATCAAGATAGAAGTTATTTTTGCAATTGTCTAATTGCCATCTCCAAGTGGGCCAATTAGTGAAACATAATGAAGGGAGCTAAAGTCCGGAGAGCTAGCTGGCCAAACAAGTTTTATTTAAGTATTGTCTTACATCTCTGTAATGTGGCATGGTGACCTTATGGGAAGTTCATCTATAAAATTAAACCAATAGTTATTTTAATAAAGTAAGTAACGTAGGTACACCAATTACAATTTCTCGAGAAAAAGGTTGTATTGTAAATGAATACTGATCACGTGACTGGACAAAGAAAAGTGAATTAACATCACTCCACCAATTTGAATGTAATGTATTCTTCTAAAATAAAGATGTTAGACATGTTTTTATGATTAAACATACAAAATTTTTATGGTAGACAAGTATAAATATAAATTTGAACGTAGTTTTTAACTCTGATCAACATTTCTTAATAACATATTTCAATTTGGTCAAAAGTAAAGCTATGCGTTTGGAGACAGGGGGCGTTACCCCAATGTATCAATCATATGTTTAGGTTCCGCTGAGAAACAATTTATTATCTTGTGTTCTAGAGATTTTATTAAGACAGCAAAATAAAACACATTTAAAAACATCATTTATTTCTTGCAACACATATATAACAAAGTTCATTATAGATTTATTATATGTAATATATTGCTTTGAAAATTTCATTGCCTAAATTACAGCTACCATCAAAGCAGTGAAATATTATTGCCTTAATCGAGATAATAATTTGCGTTATTATAATTTTTACATGTTTCATAATATCAAATCTGAAAATTACGTACATAGCTTTTCGAAAGGATAGAGCAAATTTACTGTATATGTTATGTATAAGTGCACATTTTCTAGGTGTAATTTGACAGTTCTGGTTTCCTCAAGAGTTTGAAATAACGACATTTAAAATTAAGTGCGCATAATTTTGCATCCTCAGGTGATAAATTACCGTAGACATGTCAATTATTAACGTTTTTTATTCAGAATTCTTCATGCCTTGACAATTTGCAGTGTCACCATATTAAAAAAATCGAACTGTTATGCAGGGTGGACGAAATACTGTAGCAATTTTAGTGTGACACGACTCTTTAAGATACGTTATATAATTCAGAAAATTCATAATAACTGATGCTCAGTTTGATTTAAATGAGATATGAAAAAACGGAATTGCTGAATACACAAAATATTCGTTATTCTTGACGTGCTTTACAATTAAATCAGATTTGTTGGATGTGGTGTTTGGGCATTATTTTTCTGAATATAGTGTAGTAAAGACGTCGCCAGGCATGAGCAGCGCCCCGGCCAGACTTCTCTTGCCGATCATTGGCGCTTCCTTATACTTGAAATCAAATCTATAATAATTTATTTTAGTTGGTACCTAGTGTATATTAAACACACATTTCTATCATTTGCCCAACTCTAGACCAAAGGCCTGCCGACCTCTACCCCCCCCCCCACCTGTTAAAGGCAAATCCTACCATATAAATAAGTTGGAGCTCAAGAACATCTGGGTTCCACACGACAGGGCAACCAGTTATTCAGTAAGGAATGCAGTGGATATTTTTTGAGACCGAGGTTTGCCGAACGTCGATATCTCCTGCCTGCCAAGTCGCCAGATCTAATGGCTCCAGACTTCTTTCTTTTTGGGTAACATACGGATGCAATTTATGTGAATAAACTTCAGACAGTTGGAGAACAACTGCTATTTTAAAGTACTATTGGAAAATTCTCAAAAAGGAATAAATGATATAATGGCGAGGGTTCGAGGGTGTAGGTCACTTTTTTTACAAATTGTGATTGTGTTCAAATACAATAACTGTTTTATTAGGGGAGATAAAAACAACATGTTAAACACAAAATTTGTAGGAACCCTAGTGGAAATATTTTTCTAAAAACACTCTTAAAAACTCTTCATAACTCTGCATAAGACTTGTTCAGGACTTACTACTGCTAGTCTTACCCAGTGACATCACTAAGAAGTCGTAGCTAGAATATATGATGTCACTTTGTCTTCATATTGATATAATATTAAAATTCGATGTCAAAGTAATATTACTTCATAGGCGTACCCAAGGGATTTGGGAGTTAACTCCCCCCCTCGAAAATAAAGTAAGACATTATTCACTACATCTGCATTTTTACAGTTACTACTCTAGTCATACCGAAGAGAAGTAATTCTAAGCAATACGTATTTACAACCACTGTACAAGAGATTATCAATAAAATATAATCACTGAGTACTTAATATCATTTTTTTCAGTGAAGCGTTTTGTTAAACACGGACCGAACCCCTCCCGAAAAACTGAACCTGAGTACGACCCCCCCCCCCCCCGAAGTCTAGCTTGGGTATGCATATGTATCACTTCCATGTCACGTCAGTCTATGACAAAATAAGTGTGAATTAATGAGTCATATTTGACTCAGTCCTGAGTCATATCCAATGTACATTTTAAACTGTACGATACTGAATGATATGAAGCTACCATCAAAATGACATCAATGTGTTTACTAGGTTTTCCAAAAAATATTCCACCAGGGAAATATTGAGAGCTCCAAGAAAACTTATTTTGGCGCATTTTGAGTAAACAGGTCATAAAGACTTGTTAATAATAACAACAACATGGCTATCATGAACACAATGTCAATTCTTGCAGTCTTTTGATCTGTCAAGGAACATACTGTTTTGTTATTTTCTTAATTATGATTGTGGCATCTGTACTTTGTATTTGTGATTTTTTTGGGGAAAACACTGCACAAATGTGTTACCACATCAGGTGCTTTAAATAAAAGTACAAGTTTGTTGACATCATCTAATTTGTAAAAATTTTACCTTTTGAGGTCTTCCCGCCAATTTTTAGAGAAACTGCAAACTGTCGAGTGAATAATTTAAAACTGTCACCACAATTTTCAAGCACTTACTAACAAATTTTTATTTTCCAAAACTGATAATTTATCCAACATATAAATAAGTTTCTCAACATATTTTTCTTTTGTTTTTCTTATGAAGTGTAAGACGAAATTTACTCCAAAATTTGATTATTATTTTGCAAATTAACTCGATTTCTTTCTAAACTTTTAGTAGCAGAAATTGGAAGAAGTATTGAAGGCATATATATAAAAAGTCATCAAATAAATAAAATTTTAAATAGTATAAAAACATTTACAAAGAAAATAGTTAATATTTAATATTTGATAGACAATGCTCTATAACATAAATAAACTTTTAAAACAAAACAAAAAAAAAACAAATATCAAGCAAAACAAAAACAACATAAAACTGAATGACTAGATCAAAATCCTCTACTTTATATAATATTTAGGTACTATCAGTTACTGTTGTACTTTTTTAATATCTAGCAAATTAGTTGTATCATTAAAAAATTACTTTGTTTGTTTGGATGTGGATGTTGTGCATTGTGGTAGAGTCATTACCTCTGCTATAGGTGTACCCAGAATTTCTTCACAAACCATGTTAGGATCTAACATTAGGCTGTTGATCTGTTCTTCATTAAGCATTTCAACGCTAAAATATTCCGTTACTTTATAAAAAACACATACATGGACTATATTAATAAGTGTTAACTATTAAGATGTCAGTTCTTGTTAATGATCTTTTAAACAGGATGGAAGTTGGAATTTTTCTCTGATACAGATGGTACTGAAGCATTTATACAGCTAAGGCTGTTATAATGAAGGCATGGCTCAAAAATATATCAACATGGACATGATCGCTAGTAAATAAAGTATCGCTAAACAATGAGAAAACAGTTAACATTACATTTGGAAACTAATGCGACAGAATATCTTGGGGTATTTTTTCACTAAAACATGTAATGGACCAAGCACATTGATTAGAGGTAGAAAAAAAATACAACAAAAGTTGTAAGATTTTCTCTCAGTATCAGATCGTCAGAATCGACTTGACTTTAACCACAATTGAAAATGGAAAATAGAAAGAGCTATACACAAAAATGGAAAACAAGTTCCTTAAAAAAATTAAACAAAACTTGTAGGGTAGAATAGGAAATATATTGAATACCAAGTCACTTTGACCTTGAGATTTTTGGCTGTATCGATCAAAATGAGCTTTTATGTCACTGTCAAGGTCAGGGTCAGATCACGTTTGGACATAAAATTCCCCGCTCTTTCCATCTCCAGTGTAAAAGATATGGGTTTCCAGTTTAAAGAATATCCTTGACCTTGAAATTACCTTCAGCTGAAGTTGGAGTCGGTATTTTATGAAATATTTTACAAATCAAAAACTATAATGAAAATTTAATAGCTTTTGAAGTTTCAACCACTTAATGGATAACTCAACATGTTTCGAATTGTTAGGGCTTCTTCAAGAGTACTTAATATATCAAGTACTTAGTATACTAAGTCGTCTTCAAGAAGCACAAAGATCTTGGAACGATGCTTGATCAGAAGAACAAGAAACCAAAAGAGAATAGCATGGATAAAAAATAGACCTTGGGAAGTGAAAAAAAACTTGAAATATCTTTGTTAGATGGAACGATAGCATCAGGTAAATAACAGGCATAACTTGGTTGTATTTACAACCAAGTTATGCCTGTTATTTACTACAGCTTACTACAGAAATATGGCACAAGGGAGGCTACACTATGAATAATGGTAAATATAAGTGATCATCTGTTTCTGTTCATATAACAAGCTTTTTCTAGAGCCCCCCCCACCAAATTAAGTTTGGCAGTTGGTTGGGATATCTAATATCAATGTAAATTATACAATTATTTGTATTTTATATTAATTTTAATTACCTTGATACAGATTCGGTGTCGGAGTTGTCATCTTCAATAGTGAGATATGTCAAGTTTTTCTCCAAAGGACTCGGGATCTTCTTGGTATTGATTTTTGATTTCTCCTCAGTCATAGGAATTTTCGGTTCGCTGTTCCGCCTTTCAGTAAGAGAACTGATGTTGAGCATCATCATACCTTGCGAGAATATTTCTTTGACCTTTTCTCCAGTGGGTCCAAGTATGTTGTCCAAACTTTGTCGACGACCTAAAAGTTACGCAAATTAGAAAAATAAAAATAATACAATGGAGAAAGTGATACATACTGCCATTCATTTGGTCCTCTGTTTGTTTAGCTGAAGATCTGCTGATCCAATTTGAAAGACTAGTATCAAGTTTCATTTTGCTTTTTATTGAAGAAAATTCGTTTTCTAACTTTGGATTGGGTAAGGTTTTTTGTCTAGATAAACGGGGTTTTTCGATTAATGTCTCTAGTTTCTTGTAAGGAACGTCTTCTTCTGGACTGGAATTGTCCAGATTGATTTCTGTCCATTCGCTAGACTGGCTCTGTGTAACACTTGGATGCTCCAGTTTATCACTGAAATATATAAGTAAAGATTATTTGAACTGCAGTTTTAAGATTTAATTATTAAATACTGAAAATTTCAGAGTATGGATAGTAATTTTCAACTTTTTCACACTTGTGGACTGACAGAAATGAAGGAATTATATTTTGAAAAAGTGAACGATAAACTGAACTGGCAATGTAATTAATATAGTGTTTTGTATAAGACAGGTAAGAACCAGAGCAACCTGCACAGCAAACGTCACAGCAACAATGCGATTAGATGGAGTCTAACTAGAACGAAAACTCAGTATCCAGACAGTGTTGCGTAGGGTTAGCGGCCGGTGTTCATAAAAAGAGTTCCATTGATTCTTACCAACCCAGATTGAAGCAGCGCCTCACCATCACAACCCCACTAGATCGAATCACATAATGTACAAAACTATAGACCAGATGCGTATACAAGCCCACACTATGGCGGGAGGCAAAAATTTAACAACACAACCTATAACATTGGTATAAGTGAAGTTAGGAGGAAAAACGAAGACCTAGTAACACGAATTAGTCAACCTTTTATACCCCCAGGGAACATGAACTGGAAGATCAAGTGGGGTAGAAGTCCTCATCCAGATCGGATGGTTAGTTTGACATTGTTACTTTCTAAACGATACTTACTCCATTCAAATTATAGACGTTTACGTCCCGACAACAATCCATACGGACGAAGATATCGAACAACTATACGACGATAAAAAAATGGCACTAGATACTAACCACAGCTATTTCTAATACATAATGGGCGACTTTAACACGTTTTCAGAAAATATATGTATGCCATATCATTCTTGTCTGATCCATTTGGAGCTTCCCGGGTCTTCTTCAGGACAAACTTCAATAAGAAGTGGACCTGAGAAGCTCCAAGAATGATATTGATCAAAGATTTGGGCATGTTAAGGGGGTGTAATACAGACCTTAGGAAACGCTCTAATATAAGATGGGCTATGATAACTGGAAAATAACTGGCTTTAACTGGTTCTAAAAACTAAGAACAGAAGCATCTGGAAAGAAATGAATATCTAAAGGAGGCTACACCATACACCATAAAATACTGGTACAATGTAGATAAATATTTTTATTTGTTACTTCGGAAAAAGTATGAGATGTCATTGAAGGTTCGTATCGTATCTCGTGCGTATTGTTTAGTTGTCTTAGAAAAGAACGTTTGAGTTGCGAAGAGATCTCACTCATCTTCTTCAGAATATTCGAAGTTGTTACGCACTAAGTGTAGTACAAAATCGGACGGAGGGGGCGTGGTCTTGTTTTACCTTGTAAAGACTGTAACCTCGCATACGTCGGCCAAACCAACCGAAAAAAGCAAGAGTCCGTAGAGAGGAACACAGAAATGCAGTAAAGCAAAAAACAACGACGTCTGCCTTGTCACAACATAATCTAAATACCTGCCATCAAATAGATTTCGACCAGATGAAGATATTGGCAAAAAGCGAAAATTATAGCACAAGACTCGTTAGGGAGGCGATTGAAATAGAGAAACGGAAAAAAATCTCAACAAACGGGACGATGTGCAACGCCTCCCACCCACACTCATGGAGAACCGCACTACCAGACCGTTACATTAAAATCAAATCTCCAGATAAAAGGTCAACTAACACCAACATACCTCCCAGGCCAGACAATAACGCAATGACCATCGGACCGATAGCCCGTCATAGAGCGAGAGCTCTGATTGGCCAAAGCAAACAAGACCACGCTCCCTCCGGCCGATAGTATAGCTATAACTAAGACGCACAGCAGCATCGACTCATTTTGAACAACACTTAGTGAGTAACAACATCGAATATACCGAAGAAGATGAGTGAGATCTCATTAAACGTCTAAGACGACTAAACAGTACACTCGAGAACCCCGAGAACCTTCAATGGCATAAATTTATTTATTTATATATTTTCATATTTGACATAATGGAATAAGTCACATTATATCACCAAATAATCCAATATTAGATTTTCTGTTTTTTTCAAAGACCCAAAACTAAGACAATGACATATACATTCAGCAGAAATATATTTAAATCACATTTTCAGAAATATTTGCAACACACAGAACTTAAGAATAATACTTTAAAGACTTGCTGTGCCACATCCACAAACTCATAAGGTGGAACTGTAGCATTCATTTTTCAAAAATAAGAATCATAGGTCTATAGGATTTAGTATAGTCCGTCATAGCTCGCTACTATTTTTTATGTGGGATGTTCTTCTTTGTGAAGTATTGTTGAAAATTAAAAGGGCCAGCATTAATTATGTTAAATGATCAGGATTTTATCACTTCTACTTCTGTAGAATTAAATCATATTTGGTTGATGATAATTAAATTCTGAAGACAACTCTTTCTTTGAAATTTTCTGTGCTACCCTGTATATTCAAAACATAAGAGAATTTCTGAAATATGTTAAATGAAATTGTCAATTTCAAATTTGTTTTAATAATTAAGATTTTAATGCCATTGAAAACAAAGCCAGTTAAAGATTGAAATGTTTGGATTTTTTTAGATTATACTGTCAATTCTCTCTACCCTAGGAAATATAAAATGAAACTAGAAGATGCCAGATTTCAGAAAACAATAAAACCTTGTTAGTTATCAATGTGAGCATATTTAAGTTGGATCAACCTTCTTCACTCCTCAGTTTTGATTCTGTAATTATAGCAGAAGTAACATGATCGTTTAGAAATGAGGGCACATAATAATAAACAAGTTAAAACTACCTGGTTGATAAAGGCGAAGCTGGTGACACATTACTGCTAAGATTAGTGTTTTTGTATCCCTCAATCTCTTCCATATTACAGGTAATTGGACTTGCCATGTCCCCAATGGTTTGCGGGAGACACTTGTACTCCTCAATCAAATCCTCGGCGTCGTCCAACATCGAAACGTTGGAATCCAAACTCCTCTGCTTGTTATTAACCAAACTGTGCGCGACCAAAGACGCCTTTTTCCTGTTCTGGTGAATTTCGTCTGATATTTGCTCTAAGTTTCGTAAAGCATCAGCGTACGTCAGCTTCGATGTAGCAACTTGCGCTTCGAGACTTTGGGCTTTGGCTTTTTGCTGTTCGAGAAGTTGATTGTAATGCGCCCGCATTTCATAGTAAGGCCTAAACAAAAGCCATATTAGTAAAAATTCCAAACAAAATACGTGTAATAAATAGACACGAAAGCGAGATTTGCAGATGCACAAGCAAATAGAAAGCAAAAATAAAAACTAGTAAATTACTTACATAAATAATAATTCGTGTTGTGATAAAAGATTACTCATTGTCATTAATGACCGTCGGATGGACAAACTAAAGTAAAAAAATAAAAGACAATAAAATCATTCCAACAAAAAAAACAATTAGGTTAGTAGTTGTGACATGGTAACTTGGAGTTTGAAACTGGCATACCTGCTCTTAGTTATTGCTCGTTTCAATTCCTTTTGCAAGCTTTGTACTTTGGCGTTGGCGGCTTCGTGTTTAATAAACGCCACTCGGTGTTCCGCCTCGGCCAGCCCTCTGTCCCTTTCGGCATCGTTCACCCTTTGAGTGGCGTGGTTTAACATTTCCTGCCAGGCTGGGTCTGCAACATGAATCTTCTCTAGGAAATTTATAAACACCCTAGAGATAGGCATGCACCTTACTGTTTTCTATTAACACTTAAAATATAATCTGCTGCTTACATCTTATAAGACCATGAAACAACTGTCTTTTGCTATGTAGAAGATGCGGTACTTATTGCAGAGAGTAAAGATGACTTACAGAACTTGTTCATCAATTGAATCATACACAGAAGACATTAAATACAAATATATCAAAAGAAAGAATAACTATGATATTAAAATACCAGGTTAGATCTAAGTTGGAGATTGAAAGGAAAATAATCCAACAGGAACTGAAATTCAAATATCCTGGAATAGAAATTTCGGATTATGGTGATGTTGAACCAGAGGTGAGAGAATTTTGAAGGATAGCTGAAAAAGTGACAGTGTAAGAAGTGTTTCCATGGCGGAAAATATCAATGATTGTGTGCTGTAAAGAAAGATGGAATGGAATGTTCACATCAGCAGAATGCACACTGGAGTAGTAGGCTGAAGAAGTCAAGCTCAAAAAATATTACGCACTTTGCAGATCAGAAGACTAAAAATGAACATGAGATCTTACCTAATATAAAAAGAAGATATCTTATTGTGAACATCGAAACCTACAGTTAAGCGGCCCCTCAAGGTAACTTCAAGTTGTTGAAAATTTAATTGTACAAGTCTGTGTCCTACACAGTTCATTTTGTTGATATCTGATACAAATATCTACAAGTTTAAACACACTTATTTGAACATGTAGGTATTGGATTTCAACATTTTAGTCAAAATTGTTCAAAATACAGAATAGGTAGTTTAGACATAAGGATTTGTTTTTACTAATAAGATTGTGTGACACGTTTCTTCAACTTGAGATGAGAGATGTTTGTAAAATGATATATCAGACTCAAGTGTGCTGCCTAGACGTGCACACAATTCGTTTGTAGATAGAAAAAGAAAATGTGCAGCTACTATAATTTCCCAAAGTGACACAAAACGAAAACGATTATGGTTAATAAATTGGTACATGAAGACAGAGCAGTTTTCAGATATGAATTTACTAACCGAATTATGAGTTTCTGAAAAGTTACATTTGAAAAAATATTTAAGTATGGATGATAACCAATTTAACATGATTTTGAAATGTATTGACTCACAACTTAAAAAACAGGATACAATTATGACAGAAGCAATTAGTACCGAGGAAAGGTTAACTATAACATTACGTTTTCTGGCTACAGGAAGATCTTATGAGGATTTTAAATTCAGTTGTGCCATATCACCACAGTCCTTACGAATAATTATTCCTCAAACATGTTTATTACTATATTCTTTAGCTTTTATTTTCCAAGGAAACTCTCTGCATAATTCAAGAAATTCGGATATAAATTGTTTAGCATAATTTCATAAGTCAGTCAGCTTATTTTAATGTCATACGAAGCGCACTACTCTTTAAACTATATGTGTTCACTTGTCTCCTATCCCTAGACGCTGCTCGTTGTGTGTACAAACATATCGTACAAACAAAAAAACAAAAGCCGCAGATTTCAGAATTTTGGTTTGAATGCTTTGTTTGCGCAAACATTCTGCTGAACTAAACGTGTTTCACGGTATGCACAAACGTATTTGCGCAAACAAATGCATTTTTATAAAATCAATTCATACATGTTGCAGTTACTTTTTCATACTTAAACTTGATTGTACAAACATAACTTTCAAACATGATGGAATAATGTAGGGGTAAATAATGTTGGTACATACATATCTTAGAAAACTTGATGGATGTTATTTGTATGACAGTATAGGTGACGAACATTATTTGTATGTACAAACAAGTAAGGCAAACTTACTGCTACGTTTAGGGCAGCCTTTATACTCATCATCACAATCTTCAGCCTCCCTTAAACATTAGTTTTTCATTCATTTCCTCGTGTTTCAGTCTTTAGCGCTTTGAAACCAGCTTATATCTACTATTTTTCTGTCATATTCTCATCTTACATTAGGGTGTTTCCGTCTATTTACACTGCTAGTGTACCACTGAGTAATTCTTGTCCACTTATTTGGTTCTATGGATGATATCAATTACTCTGGTTTTATGTCTTATATTCACTTTATCTTGCTTTGGTTTCTCCTTGTTATTCCAATCATGCATTTCTCCTTAAACTTTTGTGACCTATTTACTTTGAATGTTGATTTGAATGATCTTAATGAATATTGTGGGAATTCTTTGGGATTAATAATATGAGGGCGCTATTTCATTTGTCTGTGATGAGTCTGGTTCTTAGACAATGTGTATATTTTGCCAGTAATTGTCATGTTGTCTTGTCATTCCTGACTGATGACTCTACTTCTCCCAGAAGTACTTCTGGCATTTCTTCTATCATAATTTGTATTTCAGAGATTCCAGGGCTTTATACAGGTCCTTAAAAAAGTTGGGGAAGTTATTTCCGTCATTCTGATGTTCCCTTCAGTTAATGTAACACAAAAATTTCAAAAGAATGATCTAACACCTATTGAATTTAATTTTCCTGCTAAATTTATAATGGAAACATATTTGTGTTGGTAAAGTAAGGTGTGTCTATCCAGTTGGCTAGTGCAAAATGCCTAATACAACAGAGAGAAATTGAATTGAGGTCTCACACAAAAAAATGTGTACTATGATATACCAGGAGTGATACTATTTATTTATTTTGCTCATAATTACTATGTTTTCAGTGTAATGGCTTTAAAAATTGGAATTATGAAAGTGAGTTAGAAAGACTGCAACATCTTTATGGCAAATTTTGTAATGCTCCTGAGAAGTTAATAGAATGATGATTATGATAATAGCTATTTGATTGTGTATAAGATATGCCAGCATAGTGGCAGACTCAAGATTCTGGTTTGGGAGGGGTGGGTGGCTGCTGAGAGTAGCTTTTAGCAAAATAAACAATAAAACACATCATTTTATGACAACTGTACAGTAGGTAATGTTATGCTTGCTAAAAAGTTGGACTAGAATTATATTTATAATCTTCAAAGTTTGCCAGAGTAGAACTCACATGCTTTCGATATTTATTTTATTTTAAGTTCACATGAATGGCTTAAATGTATGTTTGTGTAAGGCTTTCATAAAACAGAATAAAAACCATATTTCTGCAAGCTGAAATCCTTGCTGAAATTCTAATAATTGGCACTTTAAAGTATTTCTATTTTATCCTACAGTAAAATTAGTTACTTATTTATGAACTAATTAATAATTTATATTAAATGAACTGAATAGCTTCTAGGTTGAAAAAAAATTACAAAAAAATCACTGTAAAATTATTTTTACTTTTCTAAGAAAAAACTTGTGTCAAGTGAAAGAAAACTACTGTGAACTGATTGGAGATTTAAAAAGTCATTTATATTTTAAGAGTGAGGAGTGGCATATCGTTTTTAAAAAAAAAGAATATTCATTGTAAAACCCACAAAACACTAAACACTTTACTACCTTGGATCTCAAGCCCGTAGCCCCAGCTATTTTTCATAAGAATAAATTTTATATTTATACAATTTTATATATCCTGAAAATTCATTTTGCATACCTAATCAGCCCACCACCAATCAAAAAAATTATCCAACTCCCCCCCTGAAAAAAATTCCTGGCTACGGCCTTATTGGATCATCTCAGAAGATAAGACATTTTGAACTAATGTTCATATGAGGTTTTTTTCTCAAAATAGGCCCAAGATGTACCCCCTTAAATATTAGCATATCATTAAGGATCACCCTGTATTGTTGCTCTAAATGCAAATTCAATTTATATGAATATGCTTTGCATTTCTTCTATTTGCAGTTAAGCTGTAAATACATAATTAACACAGTTAATTTCTTAAGTAATTTTGCAACAAAAGGAAATCAATTATTTGTAAATAATTAATTTTGGTTAGTTCAGGAACATATGGATACACAAGATCAAATTCATAGGCTGTAAAAGATAACAATTTAGATTAAAATATTCTGAAACTGGTGAAAGTTTCCTAATTAGAAACACTATATATTGACATATGTCCAAAGGAATGAAACCCCATAATTAAAAGTCACAAGTGGGATGTTAGTGTGAATCCCCACAATTATGATGAAAATATCCTGTTATGATTGGAAAATGTTTGTGCTACTTGTTGTCAGACATATTTAAGTAATTGTTCTTAGGTGTCCCTAGCTAAGATTACTTAAAGTAATTATAATTTATCAAAAATAATTCCATCTCAACAACTGGTTTTGGCAATGTTTAGAAAGGAACAAATGTACAGTTTAGGTAACTTGTGTTATGACAGAAATGTGCCAGACAAGTGACTTCCAAACTTTTTCTTCATATTTTATTAGCAATTATCACACAACAGTAATGAAAGAATATCAACAAATAAGTATATTTCTCCTATCTTACCTAATGTCCTTCCACCTAGTCCCTGTTCAGCTAGATAAACCATTTCCCTTGCTGCACTGTGAGCACTGTTAGCTCTTTCAAATTTCATAGCAGCCCCTTGAGTTTGTTTCAGAATTTCATTAGCATAAAATCTTGCTTCATAATAAGGCCTTGCTCTCTCCACACACATACCAAGTTTAACACGAAGAGCGTCAACTTTTGCGGTGCTGTCACATAATAATTGCCGAAACGACGTTCTGCATTCATCTAATTCTACTTCTAATTTGTTAATTTCATCCGTTGCACTATTCAATCGTTCTAGTTCGATGTGAACCCTAGGATCAACGGTATCGTTGAATTCCGAACCATTTTCACACATTATAAAATGTTGTTAAAGGATAATGTTTTGGGAAGTATTGCCAGTTGAATGACACTACTATTTTTAAACAACACTGGGCATCTTGTTTCTATTTTTACATAATTTGAATGTGTTGTAACCGTGGTTGTAACTTAATAAACAAAACAAAAATTAACTAGGTTGAGAAACTTCAAATCTGAAGTGTCATATGGTGTCATGTGTTAATTTGACAGGTGTGCTTCTACAAATTCTTCTTCTGCACTCGTTTGGAAATATCCGTCATAATAAGAGCGATAATTGAGCTCGCCCTCTAGTGGTGAAATTGTAGATACCTACAATGAAGGTACATGCTCTAAGCCTACAAATGAAGTTGGATTTGAAGTAGCTGCAAGTGAATACATATAAATTACTCAATGGTAGCTGCAAAGCATGTGGAACTGAAAAAATGTCTGCAGCATATTATTCTCCATAATAAAGTGTATCCGAGAGAACAACAGAAAAAATCAAAAGATTCTAAATGCAAAACAATACATTCATTTTAATTGAATTAGCCTACGAATATTTTACTTTCCCAACTGATTAAAAGGATTGAACTGAAATTTATATCATGTTTCAGTTCGAGCTTCTTAATTTTCCTCCAAACTAGTAAACGGTTATTTAATTTCCTGTGTTCGCCTACCTCTAAGAATAACAGGTATATCAGCCTTTTCGATTACAATCAAGTATTTTCAGTCAAGTTGCTTACGCCCACCAAGATGTTCACTTTCTGGGATGTCAGTCAAAAGTCGCAGAAGCTTATAGTCACCGAAGATAAGTGAAATAAGGTCACCTGAAAAGTCAGGAAAAAGATAGGTTTTACACTATTTGCTTCAGCAGGGGCGGATGCAGAATCAAACTTCAGAGGGGGCGATCTCGTACGCAATTTACTTTAGTAGGGGGCTTCTGTAGGTTTTCTAAAACATTGTAGTTCCTGGATTGTTGTATTAAATACATTCACTTTAAACTCACAAAAATGGCTTTATTTTAAGCTTGTAGAAGTAAAGCCTGCAATACACTTTGGCCGAGCGTCGCCGAGTGAACGCCAAGGTGTAGACAGTATATTTGCATTGTCTTGCCGTCGCTCGGTGTCGCTTGCTTAGTTGGCCGAGGTGAGTCTACCGCCAACGTGTATAGAATTCATTTGGCGTAACTTGTTACAACATCCGATCACTTGCCGCACTTCGGAACTTAGATCATTTACCATCTAGATATAGCCTGTCAAGCATAAAATCGTGGCAACGCTAGAAAGAGAGGGCAATAGAGACAGTAAGAGGCTATTTCACTTAGTGGGTGGATGGTCGGTGGACGCAGCCAATGAACAACATGCTTTATTGGAAGCTGCTCCCAACCGAGTGAAATAGCCTCTCTAGAAAGTAAATGCTTTAAGCTTCTGAACGTTGTCGGTTTTTCGGCACAAATCAAAGGCGCTTGCGCGCACTCTGCCAATAGTGTTGACATGTTTGTCCGCGTATTATTGTTGGCGTCCGTCGTAGGTATATAGCAGCAGCTGAAATAGCGTCGTCCATGTTCTTTCAATTCACAATATAAACTGACCGAGCCCAACGTATGGGCATCTCTTCAAAACTCGGCTATATTGGCCATTGCATAGGTTTTCGACAAACTTGCCAAACGTTGAGGCAGTACCACTTGCCTTGTATTAACTTGACCACGCTCGCGTTGGCCTAAGCTCGGCCAACGTGTATTGCAGGCATAAGAATTCCTCGTTTTTTGTGTTACACTCAGTGATTTTCAAGCTCTGGATCGCACCTCCCTGGATCAGCCCCTGTGATCCAGTATACTTTCTCCGTGTAAACTATTTCATAATTATAGTGAATTCATTGCAAATAAATAATATCAATGTGAAGATTTATTATTTATATTACAATGTTTTTCTTTTATTTTTGATAAAATTAAGGAAATTTTGGAAAAATGGACAATTATTTTGCATTGCATTTGCATTTGACACCCTGTTCAACTGAGTTACAGTTAAGAACACTACAAAAATTGTTACTTAAACATTTTTGCATTACATGTGTCACGTTAAATGCATACGTTCTTACGAAACTCTTCTTGTTAAGCATTCTGCGACCATCCTGATGTTAGGGTGAAATTCGTTTAAGTGACGGACACCTCTGAAGCGTGCAGTGTATATTTTTCTCGAGATTGCGAGACATTTGGCCTTGACAAGACCACTAATAATAACTGAATAATCTGATAATAAAGACAAGAAGCTACAAGTTCTAGGCCACACTTTCACATATACTTTCTTCGGTTGTTGTACGATGACTTGTACACACCACGCAATGGCACGATCTATATTGCTTTCGACAGAGGCGGACTGATGGAAAAAATTTTATGTACACTGAAAAAAAAGTAGTTACATGAGGGTTAGCAACATTGAATGGCAAATATCCAAGTTTATGATATTAACACGATACATTATGAACAGTAAAAACCAGGATTTTTGATATAAAATATGTTTCTGGTAATGGTTATATTGGGAAATAATCCCAAACTTGTAAGAAGGCTGTATATTCAAAAATATCCAAGTTTTATTCTGATTTGTTGTTTTTTATATATACAGGGTAGCTCAAAAAATTCATAGATCATATATACCGAATTCGCATTGAAAACTCTAAATTAAAAAAAACTAGGATTTGATGTTGGAAAAACAAGGTCAGCTTAAAAACAAGACGCAGTATTAGAGCTGCAATAGTTACACTAATTATTTAAATGAAATTCAAGTAATAATAATAAGCATATTTTTTTCTATATATAAATAGGCAAAGACAAAACGGTTTGGTACCATTTCCTTCTCTGTTCCTCAACCGATTTATTTTATTTTTGTTTTGTTTAGTAGCTACTGACTACCTAAAATTTATTTATAATATTAATACATTCATTAAATAAAATAAAATAAACAATTCATAATCAATGTTTATACTGTCAATGCCAGATTGCTTGGAGAGCAAATTCTAAGATTGATTGACTTGAATGAGAAAAACAAACTAAATTAAAGGAAAAACTAACAAATTTTGACTTAATTATGATGGTAGTTAACTAATTTGTATGAGTACACAGTAAATTGTAAAATAGTAGGAAAAAATGTTTGAAATATGTAAATTCATATATGTATTATTACGAGAACTCATCCGACAGCTGGTGCAATCGGGCATCAACCAATTCATGAAAGGGACATTATTCCGATAATTCTGGGAATCCGAAATGTTTGTCTCTCAAGAGGCCGACCGCTGCCTTTACTAGGAATTCCCTTAAAGCTTCCAGAACATGAAAGAGTTTCCCGATGGTTCGTGGACTTACCAGACAATTCGGAGAGAAATATATAAATACGGACAGCTGGCGAAAGGAGGCATTCAGTTTTCGACGGTCGTATTGTGTAGTTAAGATAAATTGTAAATAGTAGTTTGTGTGAATATAAATGTGTTAAAGTAGTGGAAATAAATTAGAGTGAGTTGGACTTTTTTTTAAATAAATCCAAGAACTGAACTGGACCCGAGTGTGAAAATAAAAACATTACAGTATATTATTTTCAAGTTTTTGACAATAATTTTGGTCGAATTTCTACCACTGGGCGGCTGCTAGTTTGATTAAAATTATAATGGCTGAAAACGAGTTGTTAAAATATAAAACAAACAGCATAGCTTGTAACAAGTTATTTAAACTTAGATTAGTTATACTATCTATTACATTCTTATATTACAAACTTATTTATTTTTTCACACCAACAATTTCCTTCAGTACCTGTGGTTGAGATAATAAAGACGCAAACACTCAAGCGAGCAATGAGGCCGCCTATAACGTATGGAGTTTACTGCTCAACCCCTTCATACTATAACTTAAGCCATGTAAAAGTGGCGCGCGAATTTTAAAATACATGACCTTTAAAAAGATAGGACGCGGCTTAAAAACTATCCAGGATACTACAAAAATAGGAGATGTTCTGGGAATTCAAGACGATTGGCAACTTTATATAATAGTCAGTCTGCCTTCAAGTTGGAAGAACTTAAATGAGTTACCTTCAGAATTTATAAGTGGCGCCCCTGGGGCGACTTTTATTGTAACAGTGCACTGTGACTGAAAGATGACCATTAAAAGGAGGTGCGAATTTTTGAAAATCAATTGATTTGCACCAAATTTCGGGACCATAGATTACGAATTCGAGGTCGAATTTAGAAAATTCAAAATGACGGATTCAGGATGGCGGACGAAAATTTTGAAAAGCCAAACCATTTCGGTTAAATTCCATATACAGTGATGGGCAAATGTGTGGAAACAAGCAAATATCTCTGGAATTATTAGAGATATCAAAATCAAATTTGGAAGGTGGATACTGCAGTAGATTGCCTATTTGTTTCCAAATATTTTTACAATTTTGAACTTCGTGTTTTACTGGAAGTAATGTCGATTTTAAAATTTGCAATGAAACACCCTGTATAGTGTATTTTAGTTTCTGAAGAAACATTTTATTGCGAATACAAAAATATCGGGTTTGATATTGTTTACTTCAATACCTATTGGGATATTAACAGAAAAGTAATTAAGGAAAGGAAAAATCTAATATCCATTAAAGAAATACACAATCATAATTATTAACTAAATCAAAGTGATTTTCAAAAGATTTAAACTTAACTTAACTAAACTTAATGTATTAGATGTTCAAACTGAGCACCGTTTACTTCTTGACAATAAGCAAGTCGGTTTTTAAATTCTCTAGTAACATTAGCTATTACTTCTGGTGTAATTCTCTGGATGTCTTGAGTTATTCTTGCAGCTAATTCTTGCAAATTATTTGGTCTATCAACATAAACCTTAGACTTTAAGTAACCCCACAGAAAATAGTCTAGTGGATTAAGGTCGGGACTTCGTGCAGGCCATTCATAAGTACCCCTTCTTCCAATTCATCTGTGATGAAATGTCCTATCTAAATGATCTCGAACAATGTGAGCGTAATGAGGTGGTGCTCAATCCTGCTGAAACCAGAGATTATTGGGTAATTGTCCATTTACCTCCAATGCCGGAATAACTTGTGTCTCCAAGAGCTGTAAATACCTATCTCCGTTTAAAGTTTCTTGTAGGAAGAAGGGTTCCACGATTCTGTTGTTGTAAATGCCGGCCCAAACGTTCATTTTTTGGGGATGTTGTGTATGAGCCTCTTGTACCCAATTAGGATTACTTTGCGACCAGTAGCGGCAGTTATGTCGATTAACCGTACCATTTAAACAAAATGTAGCCTCGTCTGAAAACACCAAATTTCTTTTAAAATTATTATCACGGTTACAAATATCCATCATCGTTTCACAAAATTGCAAACGTCTGTCGAAATCGTCTTCGGAGAGTTCTTGAACGAGGCGAATTTTGTATGGATGACATTTTTCTCGCCTTAATAACCTTCCTACTGAACGACGGCGAGGTCGGTAGTGGATAAGTGAGGATTTTCTTCCAAAGATATAGCAACATTTTGAGCTGCACCTTCATTACTTGCACTTTTTAACCGTCCACTTTTTGGTAAATTTCTAACTGTTCCACTTGTGTCGTACCTTCGCAAAGTTTCCGTCACTACTGAATGGGATATTTGTGTATTCGGATGAACAATGTTAAAAAGGTCACAAACTTCTTGATGCGTCCTTTTCCTCTCCCCATACCCAATCATCATTAATATTTCTATTCTTTCTCATTCACTTAATTTAGCCATTTTACGATCAAATTAAAACAATACAATCTTTTTACGTTCAAATAAAAAAAACTAATAACTTATTTTGACAACTACTGTCACTTCTGCAATGAATTTCATGGACTACTAAACATGATTCAGATTTAATTTGCGCCTGATTTAATCAAACGCACGTGTATTCGACTATGGAACAAGCAGTGCTGTTGGCTGTGGCGGTATAATCGATTGGCCAATAGAAATACAAACTCTTACCGAGCGGTTTGTTTATATCGGGCGTAAATGCAATCTGAACCGAGTTTAGCTACCATCGAATTTTTCCTTTCCTTAGTTACTTTTCTGTTAATATCTCGGTAGGTATTGAAGTAAACAATATCAAACCCGATTTTTTTGTATTCGCAATAAAATGTTTCATCAGAAACTAAAATACTATACAGGGTGTTTCATTGCAAATTTTAAAATCGACGTTACTTCCGATAAAACAGGAAGTTCAAAATTGTAAAAAAAAATTTGAAACAAATAGGCAATTTACTGCAGTATCCACCTTCCAAATTTCATTTTGATATCTCTAATAATTCCAGAGATATTTACTTGGTTCCACACATTTGACCATCACTGTATATGAGGGGCTTATCTGGGGTCGCCACCTTGAATTTTGACAATCCAACCTCGGATTCGTGAACAGTGATCCCGAAAGAAAATCTCTATTCATCGAATTTTACTGAAAACGTTGGTTCTTTCTACCACACTCAGTCAAATTTTGAATGATTTAATCGCCAAATTCCAAGTCCAGCTTCGTGATCTACGACCAAAAAATCTTCATATATGAAATTTAGCCAAAATCGGTGGACTTTTCAAAATTTCATCTTCAATTTTGTAAATCCAACCTGGGATTTGTGACCAGCGACCTTTAAAAACTACTGTATACCAACAGTTTGGTGTAAATCGGTTATTTAAAAAATTCGAATACCATATTGGACTTATGACCACAATATTGGAACCGTGGCGTATACTCGGGTTTTTTCTAGCTTCCGGTCGCCATACTCCATCTGACAATTTGGATCTTTTAAAAATACCACTCTGCGGACAGCCTTTTACTAGACCAACTTTTTGAAACTTGATACATCTCCATCAGTCAACACATACTTGAAGTGGACACCCCATATGTATTCCAAACTTTAAAGTAATTTCTCTACTTCGCGTTTATGATCAGTGATATCACTGCGTTCTATTTTGGGATGTCGCTGTATATTATGTTTCTTTACCTGTTGGAATAATTATATCTGTGTGGCAGATATTTTTTGAACGTTGCACGTAGTAAAAATCATTTGCCACCTCCTTTGCTCATATCGTTTCCTGTTTTAACCGTACTAATTGCGAGGCTGTTCGTTTAAACTAAAAACTATCTACGATGCCAATTTTTTTCTCTAGCTCATTCCTAAAGCTCGAGGATCAGCTAATTTGTGATCAGAATTATGTTGTTATAGCCTTTGATGAACTTAATATCTGTACCTAAAAGACATCAGATTCTCAGGGGGTCATCATAAGTTTAAGTCAGATCAACATTAAGTTTCCTAAGTTTTTATCGATCAATGTTACATTTTTACCGTATTAAAATTTGATACCTTTTTTAATTTTGAACATTTATTGAGCAGTTTATTGATTTTGGAAACATCATAGTTTAATGTAAGGATATTTAAAATGTTAACAAGTCTTGGTTATAGTCTCCAAACGACTTGCATAAAGTTTCCCTTTTTATTAATTTTATCAGATTGAATACAATAAGCGAAGTAGAACGTCTGGCTTCTCACGAATAGATTAAATCACATAGAAATATATATTTTACAATAAAAGAAAACAACGCTATTATTCTATATTTTCTTTTTGTAACGATTTAGTGCAAATAGCTTAATTTTGAAGAAACTGACACGAAATTATTTTTGTATTTCATTACAAACAAATTTTCACATTATTTGAAACAATTTTCACTGTATATTAATGTGACTGAAACTGATATTCAGACATATGTTGACGTTTTATGCTTTCTCATAAGTGTTTGTCACATGTAGTTTCGGTTCGCAGCCATTTGTAGCCATTGGCCCAACTTCTTGGCAGGCTTGGCCCCTGGATCAGACGTACATGCCCTTTTTTATATGGGATAAGACAAATTTCGCAATTGTTAGTTGGAACATTTATTATAGGTATAATTGAATTAAGAATTATTTGTGAAAATCGATGAAAAATCAGGAGTTAACAATTGATAAATCATGCTATAAAATATAACTAATAAATAGTATGGGATTTCTATCGATGAAGATCTGCAACTGACAAACCATCCTTGAACCATTACTTCGGGCTATTTTAAATTTTTCATAATTTGGTTATTTATTTCTGAGAATGGACTGTTACTGACATCAGAAGCTGAAACGATTCCCGCATCAATAATGTCAACAGGATTTTGACAAACTTAGATTTCAGGAGCCTGTACTCAACTATCGTCAAAATGGATTATACCATCTTCATTTTACGAATATTCAATAATTGAAGGGGAGAAGGAAACTGTTTAGAAACAGAATAAACTGAAAATGTATGTAAAGATTTCTCTCTCTATAATATAGGCGCGATTTGTGTTATTTATACTTGAAATACTGAAAACACTCTAAGGCTTCCTGAGGCACACCACAAAAGAATCCAGAAATGGCGTCATATGGTTGCAGACTTAACTACAGAACCCGAAGAAGTATGAACAAAAAGTTAAAAGGCACGATTATATTTTCCTAAAGCCAAAATGTAATACATGAGGAAATTAAAAATAAAATGAATCGTCTAAATGAAGTGGAAACAGCAGCAGTCGATACAATGGAAACAGACGAAGATAACGATAGATCAGATAACAGTTTCCCTGACTTTCACATTTCAACAAAAACTGAAGTATAACTAAAGCGTTAGAAAGAAAACTTTACGAAAAGGAAAGAAACGAGAATTGAAAGGCCATTGACAAAATACTGTAAAAGAATAATTGCTTTTAAAACTGAGAGAATCAAGATAATATTTGTGATTATCTTAAGATCCTGAAACCACCTAGCGTAGACCCA
This sequence comes from Octodonta nipae, assembly GCA_034190945.1. Classification (NCBI taxonomy): domain Eukaryota; kingdom Metazoa; phylum Arthropoda; class Insecta; order Coleoptera; family Chrysomelidae; genus Octodonta; species Octodonta nipae. The sequence continues at coordinate 167,047,492 of CM067217.1, read as the reverse complement.
GAAAGTTCCTCCTCTGCTATAAGAAAACAGATGGTATTGTCATCCAACCTATCTCTACTAGTGCATATAACTAGTAGAGGTAGGTTGGATGAAAATTACATCTGTTTTCTTTAAAGTGATTCTACAGGTAATAAATACCTAACATAATAGAATATATTTTGGTAAAGCGTTGGGTCCGCGCTGGATCCAACCAGGTGGATTGAAATGGCTACTGGATTGCAATCCCCAATTCTTTAAAACTGTTTGTGGCAACAGTACCATTAGACGAATGAAAAACAGTCAATTCTGAATGGTACAAAACCATTTATGGAAGACGAACTAGTGCTAGCAGATCATTCTTCACTAAGACAATTCGAGCTCTTACACCTCTTGTCTAACACTAAAAAACTCGAATTAATGCGTCATCCGCCATACAATCCTGATTTTGACCCAGTGAATTCTGTTTGTTGCTGAACGTTTAAAATGAATTACGTGGACACCGATTTTAACAGAAGGAGCTGTTGACATGTTTAAAAAAAATGTTTTGGAGGAGTCTCAAGCAGTATGGAAAAAATGTTATGACAAATGAGCAATTTTTAAAGACAAATTACTGTTTTTTATTATTAGACTCAATATAAATACTGGTATGCTCAGTGATTATTTGAAAACGGTTTAGGCAATATTCATGATTTAAACGGCATTATATTAAGGAATATTACAGAAAGGTACCGTATAGTTTTTTATAAAGTGAGATTTACGTTTTCCAGAAAATCAGAAAAAAACAGTAATTAAGGGACTACACTTTAGTGAATTTCAATGAATCTAAACTGTTTTCTCTAACACGGCTTAACCAATTTGAATATTTTACATTGTATTCTACAAGGAGATGTCCAGTTTGATTTCTGATAATTGTTTATAGCGTAAAATATACCGTTTTTCTGAAAATCGTAAAAATACTTGCAAAAAACGGTAAATATCAACCTAAATTTTTATCATAAATATCTAGCTTAAATGTCAAGATATGCCATTAAGTATATGGTACAGGGTGTTTGTAACGGTTTTCATTTTATAGGGCTTGCCTTCGAGTGAGATGGCACACAATATTCCAGTAGTGTATAGAAAAAAAGTTAGGTGTGTGTGTGTGTGTGTGTGTGTGTGCATCGAAATTCCGGGCAATGTGCGCAGTTGAACTATAGGCAGAAGTAAATTACAGATAGACAGGTGGGTTCGAAAATTCTTACGAATAAATACGATATTGGGTGGTACATAAGCCGTTTCATATATAGGATGTTTGAAATATAAGGTGGAATAAAATTAAAGTTATACAGGGTGGTTCAAAAAATGTTGTATTGGGTGGCACATAAGTAGTTGCGTGTGGTTGAAATAAAAGTGAAGTAAAACTAGTTATACAGAGTGGATCAAAAAACTTAAAAAAGTGGTTAAATAAGCATGCGCAGTAAGCATATTCGAGTTATAATAGGGAGGGGTGTTAAAAAAATTTTGGAAGCAGTTGCATATACTGGAAGGATGATTGAAATATAAGGTGGATTGGAGTTATAGTTATACAGGGTGGTTAAAATTTTTTATATAGTGTGGAACATAAGTAGTTGCATATACATCATATATGAGGCGAAAGTGGGATAGGTAGGGTGGAGAGGATTAATACTTACATAGGGCGGTTGCAATATCGTGTTGAGTTGAATTATAGTTGTACAGGGTGATTAAAAAAATAATAGACAATTAATTTATATTGGGTTGCCAATACACTGAAACATATACAGGGTGGTTGCAGTATAGGATGAATTAGACTTACACTTATAGAAAGTTGTCCAAATAATAAAACAAATAAAAAAATTAAAAAATTTGTGGGTAATATAAAAAAATACAAATTAGAGAGAGAGAGAGAGAGAGAGAGATGAGAATACGCTAAAATAATTAATAGAATTGTACCTTAAATCAGATAAAAATAATATATGTAAGAAAATCGTTATTGATTGCACAGCCAGTTGAAGTCGGTTCTTTTTTAAATATAAATTAGTTTACACTGGTACATTCAACTTATATTTTTCTACATATTACCGCATCAGACTATCATCAAAGTAAAAAATTGTTACATAAATAGTTGTATTTACGTCACAAGATCCAAGATAACGACAACAAAAAGTCGATAAATGCATATTAAAAACAACTGCATTCATGATTGATGAGATGTTACACGAAGAGTATTATTTTTATTTCAAATTATATAATTAGATATTTTTTCGTCCCCCGCTCACTTCCTACATTGATAAACAAAAATGAGCACGTTCGATGCGCTTATAACAATACTTACGATATATCTGTTGCACAATGAGAAACAAATACTAATTAATATGAATTATTGCTTACAGAATCGCATCAATTATTATGCGTAAGTAATTACGGCGTGTGAGTAGGAAAATCTCGTACGTAGAGGAAAGTGAAAATTAGAATGAAAATGATTGTGTTAGGACAATAATTATAACAGACGATGTAAATAAACATTAAGGGAATAGATAGTATAATTAGTGTAAGAAAATTATTTTCAAAATTATACAGTTATTGATGTGGTTCACAATTTTGAAATAGGAAAAAATCAAGTCAGAAACTAGCAAGGTATTATTGCCCTACAATTATTTTAAACTCATTTACATGGTTGGATAGAATACTGAATTACTATTCCATTTAAGAAAATCATTGATGATGTCATTTGGTAAAACTAGTCGTGTTCAATGTATGATATTTTGAAACTAAAAGTGAACAGGTATCAGGATCTTCGAAATCACCAATTTCCGATTATATTATAGCGAATTTTTCTTATGGAGTGTATGTAATCTGTAGGTACTTCTTTTGAACCGTCTTTCAAAAAGGAGGAGGTCATCAATTCGTCGGCAACTTTTTTTATGTATGCTCAGTGATTATTCAAGAACGGCTTGGACAATTTTGATGATTTAAACTGCGTTGTATTAAGGCATATTACGGAAGGGTACCAAATAATTTTCTATAATGTGAAATTTTCGGTTTTCCAGAAAAAATCAATAAATTTGAATATTTTAAATTGTATTCTACAAAGATATGTTCCAGCATTATTCTGTATATTTTTCTATAATGTAAAACATCCCGTTTTTCTGAAAATCGGAAAAATTTGTGCAAAAGACGGTAAAGATCAATGTAAATGTAAAATTTTCATCGTAATATCTAGCTTAAATGTCAAGACATGTTATAAAAGTATACAGTCTAGGGCAGTGTTTCTCATCCTTTTTTGTGCCATGTCCCACCTTAGCCTTTCTAAAATTCGTATGCCCCCCCTATGTAAAATACATAATTTTTAATATTAAAAATTGAACTGTTGACTTAAGAAACTTAAATAATAGGTTTTAGGAAGAAATTACTAGGAAATTTTTAACGAAACACAGTAAGTAAATTTTCAAAACATATAATGAAAAACTGAAACTCAAATTTCAAATAATTTTAATATAGATGTTTCTATATTACTTTATTCTTTTAATTTAGTGAGATCCTTGCGCTTGATGCTTGCTGCACAGAGATTTTATAATAGGTTCCAATTTGGTTAGCTTCAGTCTCATAAGTCTCCATGTTGTGTTATATCCAGCCGATTTATTTTTTTACCAGCAAATCATTTATAGCACTAAATCCGTATTCAGCTAAAAATGAAGACGGAAACGGTTGCAATAGTTTTCTTGTGCATTTGGTTGCATTTGGGTATTTGATTTCTGTTGCCTCACAAAGCGATGCCATCCCTCCTTTTATATTAAATAAAGTTTTTTGATACTGCATGTTTGATATATAATACAAATCCACTAACATTGGCTGCATCATCCATGTTGGAAAATAAATTTGTTTTAAATCCTAAAATCATTCTTTTAATTCAGCCGATAGAATATTCAGATGATTGACAATAACAAGTAAAGCAGTATCAGTTACTTCACATTTTTGGAGCCAATGAAACTGTTTAAAGTTTTTGTTGTTAATATGTTTCTGACATATCTCAATATGGGTAATGAAACCAAATGTCTTCGCTTTTGCATAGACAAGAATTTAATTTGTTTCTTGAAGTTGCTTAATTAATATATTTAATTTTACAAAGATAACGGCTAAATAACTCACAAATGCTTTACCATCGATTGTTAACAGATACTTTATTTCAGGTTTGTCGCTTAAAAAATCACTAAGAGGATCAAACTGTTCCATAAATCTTTTCAAGCAGTTCTCTTTAGATAGCCATCTTACTTCAGTATGAAGTAACAGTCTCATATGGTCTCCACTTTATTCTTCACAAAATAGGTTGAAGAGGCGCTCACATTTGGCACTAGCTTTAATAGCATTAACACATTTTATTACTGAATGTAGTACTTCATTTAGAACAGGCGAGCTGTTTTTGGCTACCAAGTTTTCCCTTTGAATAACACAATGAACAAGAATTATTTCTGGATTGACATATTTCATCAATTTTAAGTAGCCATTTTCCTTGCCCATCATATTAGGAGCACCATCTGCAGCACAAGATGTTACATTTTTCATTGGTATCCCATTGGCATCTAAGTAGATTTTTAGCTTACTATATTAATCTTTGGAGGTAGTGGTGCTTTCTAATCTTTTACAGAACAATATTTCTTCAGCAAAATGCCTTTTATCAATATATCATACGTAAGTTATCAGTACTGCCTCACCGTCTCTCAAAGTTGATTCGTCCATTTGCACTAAGCAATTTCTTGTTTTCAGCTTTTCAACAAGTTGTTTCTCAATATCTTTACTCATTTCGTCTATACTTCTGCTAACAGTATTGTTACTTACTGAGTAGCATACCTTTTACATCTTTGTCATCTTTTCCAAGAATTGCCCCCCTTAAAAATCGAATTCCCCCCTGTGGGGCGTGGGCCCCAAGTTGGGAAATACTGGTCTAAGGCGTTTGTAACGGTTTTAATGTTGATTCTGTCCTAGGAGTTACGGGAGAACAGCAATCACACGGAAAGGCTCCAGATTCGGAACCTCTATGTGCTAGTTTCTCTGAAAATACTAGATGTCGGTCTTACATGTCGCGTCTACAGAAAATTTTCCATTGGCATATTGAAAAGAAAAATTATTATGTCGGTGATCTCTTCTATACGGTATACGATTGTAGATGTGTCTGTGTGTGCGTCCAGTGAGATTCAAGCAGCAAGCAATGTGCGCAGTAAAATTACAGTTATACACAGTTGGATTCTAAAAATCTTACAAATAAAAGTGATACAGGCTAGTACATAAGCAGTTGCATATATAAGATGGTTAAAATATAATGTAGAATAGAATTATACTTATACAGAGTGGTTCAAAAAATGTTTTATTGAGTGACAAATAAGTAGTTGTGTATACAAGTTGGTTAAAATAAGAGTGGAGTAGCGCTATAGTTATACAGAGTCGATCAAAAACTGTTAAAAAAATTGTTAAGTAAGCGTATACAGTATGGATATTTGATTATAGGGTGGAGTATAATTACAGTTATACAGAAGGGTTCAAAAATATTAGCAGATGCATATACAGGATGGTGGAAATATAAGGTGATATAGAATTATAGTTACATAGGATGAATTAATAAATATTATATTTTGTGGAACATAAATAGTTGATTATACCAGGTGTGTGTGTGTGTGAGAGGGAGATAGAGAGAGCTGGGGTTGTTCAAAGAATTTTGAGAATGACAATTATTTTCGTATATCACACTCGAAGGTGTTGGATCGTTTTTTTTTGTGCTAAGACCCCCCCCCCTAAATCAAGCAAACCATTTTTCACTACGTTGGCATTTGCAGTTATTACTAATTAGTTATAGTGAAGAGCAGTGATTCTAATCTTTACGCATTAAAAGATTAAAAAAGTATTATTGAGAAGACTCCGTTTTCGTGAGAAGCGTTTCTTTAAAACATTGACCAAAAACATATCGGGGTATGAACCCCTCCCAAAAAACTGATACCTGAAAATTTTTTACTTTCAAAAGTCGCAGTACCTTCTCATTGGTTTTTGAACTTTTTGATGCATCTGATAAGTATAAGATATAACACTTTTTTGTTTCTAATGTGTTACTTAATTCTCAATTTAAAGAAGTCTGGTCTGGTCGGAAGTTACAGTTTTTCACCACTCTTGTCATCTATTTTCGTATGTGTAAGTATGGGCTTCGGTTAAGAAGCTTTCGCTTCTATGAAGTATGAAAACTCTTTCGTTTTCTGCAAAATTTCTATGAACATTTTTTATTTAGTTTTGTTAGTATTAACGTGACCTCTGAACTTGAGAAGACAGAGAAATTACACAAGAGACAATTAAGCACACTGATTAGCAACAAAAGCTCGCTAACTGGTAGCTGATTAGCTTATTCACAATTTCACTTTCTTTTCCTCTTAGCGGCGTTTGCTTTCAGAAAGATAAATAATATAAATCACAAATATGGCGAGTTTACTTAGCAATAAAATACGAAAATTAATATTTGTTCATAAATTTGGTATACATGTTAGTACTGACATAAAATTAAAACGATAGTTTCATAGCCACTGTATGATTCAATAGTTAGTTTGATGTATTTTTTAATTACTATGCATTTTTAAAATTTTTTAAGAGTATTATATGATATTGTTAAAAATATTTTAATATAAATCTTTAATATTCTTATAATGTGACTTAAAGCACTATGTAATTTTATTTCAGATGACATTTTTTTTTCTAAATTTGCACATTCATAAACCAAAAGCTGGGTATGCCCTTGGAAACAGAGGTAATTTAATTTATTATTCCAAATATTATAATATACAGGGTGAATTTTTTTGATGATCAGTACGGGGATCTCGGAAACTAGCGGAGATAGAGCAATGATTAAATTGGGAAAGATTTGCAGTTTGACTGGCCCAATTTAATGACAGTTTCGTATTTTTTTAAAAAGTCATGGCTTACTAGATATTTTGAAAAAACGAAATTCTGCCGATTTAGCTAAATCCCCCTAGCTCCTTTGTTTCTGATTTTATAAAAAACTGTAGACATCAAAATTGAAGGGAATTGTATCCCGAATATGATTGTCATGTCCTCGTTTGCGTGACAGCTCTCGTTTTCGAGATATGATATAAACTTATCTTTTTTTGAATGAAAACCATAGTTGGCTATGACCTCAAAAAATCGGACATTTTTAGATCTTTTCAACGATATAATACTCGATATAGTTATTCATAAAAATAACGGAGTTATGGATGCTTTTCTCTCTCATTTTCACTTTTAACGTAGTTAGCCATGAAATAGATTGATTTATTAATAACTATTCCAAAAAACATTGAACAATTTTTTTATTAAGTATATCAGATATAACGAAAAAACTAAATAAGTAGGTACTTACTAAAAACTTAAGAAAGTAAAGTATATAATAATGTGTAAGTATTTCTTGGGAAATAAGACCACAGTTTAAAGAAAATTGCTGTATATTCCAAACGTTTCGGGGTCTAGATCAGACCCCGTTGTCAATGATTCAGAAACTACCGATAAACAAGGCACAATTCTAAGATGTAAATTAAAATATTTGACAATGTGTATTATTTGATATCTGACGTAACTAAGATAATTTTATTTGTAATATACAGGGTAGCACAGAAATTTCTAAAGATCATAATAATCATAAAATTCCTTTTAAATTTGAAGAATTTGAAAGGGAGATCTTCAGATTTTTATGTGGCGCTCCTAGGTGCGACTTTGTTATAAGATAGTGCATTCGCCAAAAATGCTATCAAAGAACTTTGTTGATTCAGTGATCCCATTAAAATCATAAGGGAAAACCTAGGAAAAAACCTATGAACCACACCAAACATTAAAACCAAATTTTATCTGGGGTCGTCTTTGTTCTACATGGAAAGGGTTTTCTTTAGCCCAGATATGCTCATTGTGTCTATTGAACATACCGCAGTTAGTAAATCTAGTTTCATCTGACTATAACACCTCTAATGGAAACTGTGGATTGTCAAGGCACATGTCTCTAAACCATGTGCAAAACAAAATACGTCGATGTTCGTCACCAGCATGCAAAGTTTGAGAAACTGAAAGTTTGTACGGGTGGAACTTTCAGTACCTTAACTACAGTTCGTTGAGATGTGCCAGCTTCTGCCGCAATTTCACGAGTTTATGTAGATGGATTTTGATTTACCATTGCCAAAACATTTATTTGTGCTGCTTCGTTAATTTGATTAAGTTCCTTTGGTGGTTTAGGAAATGATCCATATCTGCGTAAACTATCGTAAAGCCTCTTAAATGTACTTAGAGCAGGTTGATGACGATTAAAATATCTATGAAAGTATTCCTCAGCTGCACGAACTGAATTTTTATGGCATATGATATGATAACATTCCACCATATTCAGTTTTTCTTCGTTAGAATATTCCATTTTATCACGAAAACTTGTCAATATCAACTGTCAGTTCAGCACTACTAATGGAATTACTCTCAAATGAGGGAACTTCAAAGTGAAAATCTTTTTCATGGCTACCTACGTTAAAAGTGAAAATAAGAGAGAAAAGCATCCAGAACTCCGTTATTTTTATGAATAACTATATCGAGTATTATATCGGTGAAAAGCTCTAAAAATGTCCGATTTTTTGAGGTCTTAGCCAACTATGGTTTCCATTCAAAAAAAGATAAGTTTGTGTCATATCTCGAAAACGAGAGCTGTCACGCAAACAAGGACATGACATTCATATTCGGGATACAATTCTCTTCAATTTTGATATTTACACTTTTTTTATAAAATCAAAAACAAAGGAGCTAGAGGGATTTGACTAAATCGACAGAATTTCGTTTTTTCAAAACATCTAGTAAGCCAAAAATCCGAAAGTGTCATTAAACTGGGCCAGTAAAACTGCAAATCTTTCCCAATTTAACCATTGCTCTATTTCCGCTAGTTTCCGAGATCCCCATACTGATCATCAAAAAAACTCACCCTGTATAATTTAGGGATAGGTGTCAGCACCAATGGTATAATCTAAATCTAAAGATCATGTATTTCACAAGTAGCAAAATGTCTTGGTTGATGCAAAATGTCTTTTACTATTGGCGACCACTTTCTTTTATTAATCCGTTACACTAAGTACACTTCAATTCCTTCTGAACTTTTAAAGATGATAACTGAACTGAGAGCTAACTTAGAGAAAATAAATACTGAATTTTAATTCGTAAAAGATAGGTGTGGCTACGCAATAACGAGACTGACTTTGTAAAACATTTAATTTTGATTTCATAGATATTTAGTTATTATCACCTTCAATATTCATCTGTCCTTTGTCCGTACAACACTCCACACAAATGTTCCAATATTCGAAATAGTGCTGGAAGTGTTCTTTTGTCAGGTCCTCCAGGATTCGTGCCACCCTCTGTCTCACAGCTTGAATGGACTCAAGTCTAGTTTATTTTTGAATAAAAAAAAAGCTGCACGGTGCAAGTTCTGGCGAATAAAGTGGATAATCTAACATTGGCACTGTTTGTCTTTCCATAATTTGGGTCGATTTTTGCTTATTCTTTCACTGCAGTGAAGTATGTAGTATGGCTGATCACGAATCTGAACTGCAAGAACTCAATGATGGTATTGAATCCCAGGAATAATGAAAAAAAAACATCTTGCAGTGCTTGGATTGGTTGGAGACAAAACGTCTCAGGATCAGATATGTAATGATTAAGTTTTACATGAGATTTCAGTATGAATCTTACTCTATTGTTAAACATTTTTCCGGAGAAACAAAAAAAAACCTAATGAAGTCTTCACGATAACCAGTTGTCGGTCGCTGGCAGTTGAGTTTTGTTGGAGTATAGTAGTTACAAAAGTTTCTCTTGTGAAACAACTCAATTTTGATGGCAACTCTTCTTGATCCATATGTAAAATACGGGTTGAGGCACTGGATGAAATAATGACGAAAATTCCTCATTATTTCGACTTTCACTGTTAAACTCTGCTTTACAATCACTTCAAAGCATTTTACTGGATGAAAAATTGACATTTGAAATATCTAGCGTATCTGGCCACCAGAGGAATTTAGAGATGACTTTGGCCACCCAAAGATACAGAAAAGTTCAGTAGTCAGTAGCATAAAGACATCTAATGAAGTGTTCCTCCTTGCTATTGCAAATGAAACTGTTATGAATATGTCTAGACAAGGGTGAAAGCAATTTTCTTCAGAAATGAAGACCAAGAAGGAACGTCCAGTTAAAAACTTTGTTTAACAAGGTCCAGTATGAAGAAGATAACTCGAACAGGTGGGAACAGACCCAGTACAGGGTGAGGCTGCCACAACCTTCCCAATCAATGACATCCTATTCCAGGATTAACCACCTAACAACCTTTAAGAGCGTAACCAGAAAGTAGCCTTGTTAGGAGAACCTTTCTTAGAAGATAACCTCGTAAATAAATTATTGATTATGTAAACCAATTGCGACTCAGGAAGAGTGTCGATCTAGATAGGTTTAAAGGTATAAAACGAATTATATCTCTGGCTCTGGTCACGCTACTGTCCGACAGAAATTTCAAATGCCTAACGTAATCATATTGTAGACATGCGCCGGCATCTGAAATTTAAAAGTCAAGTATATATATTGATATTATTCATTTATAGTTACAAAATATTTTCCGATATCTGATGTAGACCCGTCTGTTCTAGGGTCGATGCAGATCGAAGCATTCTTCTAGGAGTGTCTGTAATTCAAAAACTTTTTTATGAGACAAATATGAATATTGGGCACGACAATATTCATCGATTACTATAGGGTCATTCCATGTCAAATCGAGAAATAGTTGGACGCGACCCCCACCGATTCGGATGAATTTTGATGGAGAGTTTTGTCTCATCATAAAACGAAGTTCTGCCAAAGGAAAAATTAAAAAAAAATTCCTAAAGATATTCAAAATTAAAAATTTCACTGTTTTTTCGATTTTATGAGTTTAGTTATTTAATATTTCAGAAACTACTCAATATTAAAAATAAAAATCTGGTACATTTTTAGAAGACACTTAGAGGTATGAGAAAAAAATTTTTGAAAAATTTTTTTGAAAATTATCAAAATTAAAAAATTTTGATTTTTCAAAATCGTGGAAAGTAACCATCGCGGGAAAATTCTGGCCTCAATTTTTTTTATATTATACCTCTAACATATCTAAAGAAATTCTGAAATTTTCAGAGAGGTGTTCTTTTTCGTTTCAAAGATATGAATTTTTGAACTTTGGCAAAATAGTTTTTTTTCTATTTTTTCAACTTTTTTGTTGAATATCATTATTCTACCACATGATTACCGAAATTTGAGGTCTAAAATATTTGTCTAATGTTAATGAGATGTAAAAACAAAAATATCTCAAAATTGTATGTAATTATCTGTTTATTTGGAAATTAATGATAGCTTACATACAGGGCGGATAAAAGTATTGTTTTGCAGGGTGGTTAAAAATTATAATTATAGGAAGTGGTTAAGAAAATGTTTGAACATAAATGTATTATAAGGTAGCTTGCTTGTAGAGTGGCCTAAAAGCGGTCGCATATAGAGGATGGTTGGAATATGGAATCAAGTGGAATTTTAATTATACAGGGTGATTAAAAAAATGTTTGAATGGGTTATCCACAAGCAGTTGCAAATATAGGGTGGTTGAAATACAGGAGAGAGCAAAATTGTAGGATTACACAATGTAATTTAAAAAATGTAAGAAAAACATATTATATTAGGTAGTTCAAAATAAGTTTACATAGCAAATGTCCGATTATTTTGATATATGTATATTTATGATGGAACTTTGAATTTACGAGTGAAGCTCGGTCACCCAGGTACTAGTAATAATAATCATAAGAAATAGGGCCCTCTAGTGAATTCTGGCATGGGCTCTATCGATAATAGTGATTTCACTTATGGGAACATAGATGGCAGAGTGGGACACTTTTAACATTACTTAAGTTATGATTTAAAGTTAAATCTATAATATATTTTGAGATATTTATAGTTTTACATTCCATTAACATAAGGAAAATATTTTAGACCTCAAATTTCGGTTATCATGTGGTAGAATAATGATAAATAGAAAAAAACTATTTTGCCAAAATTCAAAAATTCATATCTTTGAAACGAAAAAGAACACCTCTTTCTTTAGATATGTTAGAGGTATAATATAAAAAAATTGAGGCCAGAATTTTCCCGCAATGGCTACTTGCCACGATTTTGAAAAATTCATTTTTTTTAATTTTGATAATTTTCAAAATTTTTTTTTTCAAATTTTTTTTTCTTATACCTTTAAGTGTCTTCTAAAAATGTACCAGAGTTTTATTTTTAATTTTCAGTAGTTTCTGAAATATTAAATAACGAAACTCATAAAATCGGAAAAATAGTGAAATTTTTAATTTTGAATATCTCTTTGGAAATTTTTTTAAAATTTTTTTCCTTTGACAGAACTTCATTTTATGATGAGAGAAAACTCTCCGCCAAAATTCATCCGAATCGGTGGGGGTCGCGTCCAACTATTAGTCGATTTGACATGGAATGACCCTATAACAATATAAAGTATGTTCTATATTGTTAACACAAATAAAATTAAAAATGTACGTAGATTAAACCGAATTTAATACTGACTAGGTATAATAAAATATATTTCCTGGTAAAAGCATTTTACAGCTATTCACGCGTCATATAGCGTTAATTAACTTTATTATCTAACAACGTTTTAAAACTTTTCCACGTATAGAGCCTAAATTTCATTAATTTGGCAACTAGTTAAGAATATCTGCACAGTTGACAATGACACGAATAATTAATTTCAGAAAAACAAATGGCCAGGTATATGTTATGCTCTTGTATTATACGTAATAACTATTCTAGCATACTCTCAATTATATACTTTTCAAGGATGTGGCGAAACTATTTTATTATATTAGAATATACAAATTGCAATTCCTTTGTTTTCAACGGTCACTTAGTTTCATTAATGTTCGGTTTGTCAATATTACTCAAGCTTTCCTGTCGAAATTCTGCCATCATTTCCTGTATCGAAGGCTTTGACTTCGTTAACGTTGATTGTTTTATTTGTTTTCTTTTTGAAATGTTTCAGTTACTTTTATCCTGCATCTTCAAACTTTTTTTTATTCACAGGGATGTAAACTTCACTTCCTCCACTATTTAGAACTTACAATGAAAGAGCATTGTTTACTACTGAAATTTACTTTGAGGAAGTCAATATAAAATAATAGTAAACATATTTTAAAACCAAACGCAAAATCCTGTCGGATGTTGGTATAAATATAAAGTAAAATTCTTATTATTATATTTCAAAACATATTTGTCAAAATAATTGTCATATATTTCAATTTTACTTTATAAATTTATATCCATTGAAAACGAAATAAGAAAACGTAAAATATACACAAGTTACAATTATTCCCAAGAAAATAAAACAAACTAGAAGATGCCACAATTTCAGAAAACAAATAAAATATAGTACTTTTGTTGGTTTATAAAATGTATAGACAATCAATGTGTAGACATCTGCCGATTTCTTTCGATATCAGCTTTTCGTAGCCACTGACGATGAAATAATTTAAATAATAACCCGTTTAGCTGTGATTTTTTCCAGAAAAACAAATAATCAAAGAAAAGGCAATGCAATCATCAATAATAAACTTTGATTGCAGGGGCGGATACAGGATTTTCCAGTGAAAGGGGCACAATATGCAAATTATGATAGTAAAGCAAGTTATCAAGGGTTATTCTTAGAACTAAAAAAAATGGTTCCAATAGAAGATTCTAAGGTTGACTTGTTTTGACTTATTTAAGTTATTATAAATTATTATTGCAATAATTGTTAATTGACTTTGGATTTGCTTTTGACGCTTTGACAATCGGTGTTTGATAATTCAGTATCTAAAGAAGTTGGGAAACCAACGAAACTTTGTATGAAGATTATAAATAAACATTAATACTACTTTTATTATCTAAAAACGAGAGTTTTTTGGTATTGTAATCGAAGATGGATAGAAAACACAGTAATTGCACTTAGAACTAAACTTATTATTAATTTCCAAGTTAGGTTTGCTTATCTCAGGTACATCTGTACATATATGTACTGTATTTTTATTTAAAATTATTGGGAACCTCAGGGAATCCCCCTGGACCATGTGAGGAGTTACCCTATTTATGTTTTTGGAATATTTAGTGTAGATTTTCTGGAGTGCAGTGAGTTATTGCTTTTTGTTTTTGTACGTAAAAACATATGTACGTGTGCATATTTATTCACATACTTCATTTATTTTGCCCTATTATAACGGAGCAAAAATAAGCGTTAGAAATGTAATTGTTATTGCAGGAAAATTAAGGCCATCAGAAGTTGTTGCACGAGATTATGGGGTAAATGAGTTAATAGTTGAAGAAAAAAATCGGCAAAAATTTCAGAAATTATGTCTCTTCGTCCGCATGACAAAAATCGTGTGGTCAAATTTAAGAATATTGGTTTCTCGACAGGAAAAATGAGCTTCTGAACACGAAGTAAGGGAGGATCATCTATAAGGACATGTTCATATGTATCTTGCAAGCACAGAATTCCACTGGCGGTGACGGCTCATCCAAAATTCTACGAGTGTATTTCAAAAGTCAGAAGAGGCATGGATGGATATAACCTGTTGATTGACTGCTTTAAGCAAGTTCATGTCATCTCTGACTAAATTTTTAAACAAAAACCGTCTTCCGCTTAAAGCAATTTTGTGAATGGATAAGGCCGAGGACTTCACCACTTGGGAACCAAAAAAATATAGGCGTTTATATCTTGAACATTTGTCTGAATACACTGAAATAGTGGGATAAGAATTATTAACTGGGCACGTCAAGCTTTGGATTATGTGCGTTATACCACCATTAACAATCTTGGTCAAAATTTATTGATTCTGAACACTATATCGACAGTGAAAATGATATTTCATTAAATAAAGTAGGTTTGACATTGACAAAAAGTGGAGAAATGTCCTGTTAAATTCTGACAGCAAGACATAAGGAAATAAAAGTGATGAGAAAAGATGTAATTGAATTAGTTACAGCAAGCAATTTAGAAGTAGAAATGAGTATTGAAGAAATAACAAAAGCTAAAAATCAGATGCCGATGACCAAACGGTGGATGAACAGCCTCCCACTAAGATCTCTCATCCAGTAGATCGAGTAGCAACCAGGGGCAACTCCTCCAGCGGATATGCTTTTTCTTACTACATGGAGGAAGATTGTAACGATTTTTATATAATGTACTTTTTGAATAAATAAAAAATAAATCCTGATTTTTCAAGTTTTCTATTAATCGAGGGGGTGCCCCACATTACGAATAATCGGGGTTCTAAGGTATTCCAGATATATTTAATTCAGCTGAGGAAAGCGCAACTGATGAAGGTTCCCATCAGGAACAATATATTGCCTTGCGTCCAATGGATTGTAAAATAGGAAATGATAAGATCAGAATTAGGTGATAGGTGAGGTTAAGTTAATCTGTAAATTCTTTTAACCTATGAATTACAGGGAAACGGTGTTATTTACAGTAAAACTTGCTTTGGGGTATATTTGAGGTAGTGTTGTCTGAAACTGCTAGATGTTGATATTCATTTTCCGTTAAAATATTAAATTCAGTTGCGTGTATAAAATACATAAATAATTATTGGAGGTTTCTTTCTGTTGATGGTAAGTGATGATGGTTCTCGACTAGCAACGATATATTGGCAAGCCTTGAATGGATTAGAAAATCTCGAATCTTGTGTTTTAAATTAAAAAAAGCTTTTTACGGTTTTATTAGTTTGACGTGTATGTATGTAACGGAATCTTTCAACGTAATTTTCACCACCTTAAAGAAGTCTGATTAACTTGAAAATTGGCACACGTGTCAAGGGCCGACGGCAATACTTGAAGTTGAATTTTAGCGATTGTTCTCTTTTTGTCACTGTTCTTGCTTAAATGCCAAATTCCTCTAATAACGCTGCGTTTGCCATCTACTGGGCAGTAGTAGAACTTGAGATAATCAAATGGAAAGGTTACGCAAACCTGAAGTAAACTTTTTAATTATAAAACTATAACGTGAAAATACTGTGGAATCTTTGGTGTGTCACAAATGTAAAACTGTGTTTTTACATTTATAAAACTATTGACATCATGAGACTAAAAACTTAGAAAATAATTTTTAATTATGAACAGTTTATATTACAACAGTAGAAAGTCGAAAAATCAATCATGATTGTTTACCTCAAAATAAAAATATACCAAAATTAAGTTATTAACAAAAAAAATCGATTCAGAGTAAAAAGCGTGGGGTACTTGAAATATTAAATTTTATAATTATTCTATTGGCAACTATTTATAACAGGAGAGTTATGCTTTTTACTCTGAATCAAATTTTTCTGTTAATAACTTAAATTTTATTATATTTTTATTTTGAGGTAATTAATCATAAATGATTTTTCGACTTTCTACTGCTGTAAAATAAACTGTTCATAATTAAAAATTATTTTCTGCTTTTTAGTTCGGTTTGCTTTTAAAGCGTAATTTTTATTTTTTTAAACTATAATTATTTTTTTAAGTTCAGTTATATATCAGTACGGAATATCTAGAAGCTGAAATTTAAAATATTAAACTAGAACACGAAAAATGCATCTACTTACACATCATTAACTGATGAAAACGATGAAATTTTCAACTTTGACCGAAAAATATACATTTTACGGTTTAAATCACAAGCATTCCTATTCGAATAAAACAAATCAAAATTTCGCCCACATAACGGTGTTAAATAAACAACCGTGAGATTCAACGACATGTGGGTGTAGACTGTGCTTCCTCTAAAAGTACAGCTTTCTCTCTGCATGTCGCAGTCGAATGTCTCTTAAGAACAATGACTGCGAAACAATGGAAGAATCTGAAATATTAAAATGTGTTAAAACCGATGACGCTTGGAACAGCGGAAGTGCAATTATATTGACCCAAGTGCCAAGCACATTATTGCCATACTTCAAGCGAATATTTTAGGTAAATATTCTAACTTTCAGGGTAACTAAATAGTTATTTATATCCATTGTTGTATATCATTCGTTCTGTGAATAAGTAAAATAACTCATGGGGAAAAGGTTATCTATCAATAAAATTCCCATAAAAGTTTAGGTTACTAAATATCGTATTTTGGTTGTTTCGAGAGAAACAGGACAAATCTACTTTAAAACTGCGAGCTTACAAAAGGTAGTTGAGCGAAGCAATGGTAAGCCATGATTTGAACATAAAGAACTATCGTTTTTTAAGTGACGCCAAAAAACGAATGTTTTTGTTACATATCCTTTTTTTACAAAAAACACATTATCAAACTTTATGCTTATTTCACGACGGTAATCTGTATATGTAGTAGGAGGTCTAGCTAAAATAGATAATAATTCAATTAATGTTAATATAGTTCTAGATGTTAGTCTGAAGCTGCTAGACAATCTAACTCGTTTCTCGAAGTTTACATGGACTTTTTAATAGCTTTGGATCTGCTATGGTCATCAGTAGTGTAGGGAACTTAGCATTATTTTAATACCATTTTTGCAAAAAAATTCCACAGGTGTGTGGTTTTTCTTGAAGAAGGTACACCGTATAATATAAAAAACAATTGTTGCCACATTTTTACTTCTTAGTTAATTATACTAGGTGTTTAAAATAGCAAAAACCCTATTTTTGGCAGTTTTTGTGACATCTCAGCCACAGAATAAAAATTTAAAGTTTCAAAAGTAAGTGTATGCGCATTTTTAGAACCTACTAAATGAGATATTGATCGATAGGATTGGTTACTTAATAAGTGAGTTATTCACGGAAAAAGTGAAAAAGGCGCATTTTTCAATCATTCGTAACTCTTGTCTAAAAAAATTCACTTGCCTATCCACAATAACTGTTCAAAGTTTAAACTTCATGACTTTGAAGGTTTTCTTACAAATGTAATTTTTTATCGAGAGCTTTGGTGAAGGCTCCCATTCTGCATCAAATTACTTTTTTATAAATCTCAATGGAAGATGGTAATTATCAAATCTTTCGGTTCAACTCGTCATATATTAATATTATTTTGGGTTTGTTCTATTGTGTGTAAATTTAATTTGAAATTCCGCATTTCGGTATTCGGCAATGCATAAATATTAGTAGAGGGGGATCATGATTTCCCCTCATGTAGAATAAAAATAGCATGCCATCGAATTGGCATGGCATTTAAAATGCTTTTTCCAAGCAAATTACATAATATACGAAGGTAAGTCGTATATAAACGGTAATTTTGCTATTCTGCTTAGAATGCAGTTTCCAGCTAGATTATGCTGTTTGGAGTAGATAGTCAATAGCGTTCAAAAGCTTATTGAACGTGATCGCCGATCAACCGTAGGAGAATTTCCTCAGAATTGGGTTTCAATTATGGAAGTGTTCAATCAATTATCATTGATCAACTTGGTTTCAGAAAAATTAGGGCTCGTTGGGTTCCGAGGTTATTGACTGTTAACTAAAAGAATGTGAGATAGCAGATCGTTGAAAAACTTCTAAATAGATTTCAGCGAGAAGAGAAGGCCCTTTTGAAGCGCATCGTCTAAAGTGGCGATATAAGAATAAAAGCTAAAACTCGTCTCTCATCTGGAAAAGTCCTTGCCAGGGTCTTTTTGACACTAAGGAAATTTTCTGATCGATTTTCTACATGTCCAACGTACAGTGAATGTGGATTACTACTGCCAGTTGTTACGGTTGGCAAAAGCGTATTCGAAACAAAAACAAGAAATACACTGCAAGAAATAGGCTGAGAAATCCTCGACCACCCTCCTTATAGCCCTGACTTGTCTTCATGTAACTATTTTTATTCGGGGCACTGAAGGAATCACCGGGAGGAAAACGATTTGGCATAAATGAAGAAGTCGATGATCACATGCAGTTGACTTGTAACGCGTCAAAGATTCTATGAACAGAGATTACTGAAACTCCCAAGTTGATGAGAAAAGTGTGTATATCACGTAGGAGGATATATTGAAAAATGCTAAATCAATGATTTCTGTATAATGTTATTCAATAAATGTATGAAAAAATTTCCGTTGATATATGATTTTTACCCTCGTAATTTTTTTGCTGACTTTAATTGTCAGAGTTTTGAAAGTCGATGGAGTATCACAATTAATTTATTCGGCTATTTTAAAAGGAAAAAACTTTAGAAAGGAAATAATGAGTCAGAAAATAGACAATCAAAGTCAACAATGTAATTATGGCAAATCATTAATATTAATGTATAGTTATGAATACTGAAAAATAGTATTCATTTCGCAGCGCTGTAAAACCTTATCTAATGAATAAAGTTATATCGACAAATAGAAATTTTGTTGTCAAATTTTCATTGATTTTCGCTTATAACTCTTTAATTTATGGTCCTACGACTAAAGTTGTAAACAATTTTATTTTGCAGCATTAAAATATATTTTAAAGCGATTTGAAATGAATTGAAAAAAAAGCTACAGTAAATTTAAAGTCATAAAATGTGGTTCAAAAAGGTGAATTTTGTTATATAGGGTAGACCATGAGCAGTTGCATAAATGGAATACTACACATATGGGGCGAAGTAAAATCATTGGTATACAGGAATAATTTTAACAATAGAAAAATAGAAAGAGTCAATAGTGTGGAGAAGATGTGTACAGGGTGATTCAGAAAATGATAGACCAATAAGTTATATAGGAGTGACCTGTACACAAAAGCAGCAGAGTGTGGATTCAATATAGAGTGAATTAGTTACATTTATAGAAAGTGGTCCAAATACTAAAACAAATAAAAAAGTTCAAATATATTTGGAAAATATAGACAAAGAATAAAAATTAGAGAGGGAGAACGAGAAAAAGAAAAGAGAGAGGGAGATAACAATATGCTAAAATTTTCACTTGAATTGTACCTTAATTAAATCAGATAAAAACGAACATGTCTGAAAATAGTGATTGATTGCACATGGTTTCTAAACTATTTTTATTTTAAGTCAGCTGAAGTAGGTTTTTTTAATATAAATTATTAATTATTAATCGATGCTTTCGATTAAGGAGCGAGGTAGTAAATTGTAGAGTGGGCCAAAACATTTTTTGTCAGATATAGCTGTAATAGTGATTTTGAGTTAGTAACTTGTTTTTTTTTGGGATCCGTATCACCGCAACAACGTAGCCTAAAGGTTTGAAAAAATGGAGATGTACGGCTTCATTCAAAGTTTATTACAAATAAACCGAAAATGCTGATATTCATTTTGGGTGGTAAATTATAAAAGTAAATGAAAAATACCAAACAGTAAGTTTTTTGTTTTTTTTTATTTCAACTTGTTTATAAGATATTAACAAAAATATATAAAATTCGATACTTAATTGCTTACCCTATACTGATTTGGCAAGAGTTTCCGAAAATAAAATATGGTGAAATGAATAATAACCATAAAATATTGGGTATTTTTTTGGGTCACCAGGTAATGTTGTTGCAAAAGTGGAAAAAAATCAGCAATTATTTAGATAGATTTTTATGCGTCGTTATGATGTTGATCTTAATGAAGAGCGACGTTAAATAACCTGGAAATTCCTGAAATGATGTTAAACATTATTATATTACCGGATTTGACCGAAAAAAGAGAAACCGAACGGTAAGAGTCGCGCTTATATCTGCCTACAATTGATATCTCCGAATTGAAATGTCACGGCGAGCAAAAAAAATTAATCGTTTCCGTGGAGCGCTGCAGAAAGTTTCGTTGACTCCTACAAAGTAATTATTAACGCAAATAGGAGCATCGAATTTTTGTGAATAAAGTTATTTGTAAGTGATGTGTGATTAAAGTATACCTACATAATGTTTGAAAGATGTTACAAACTTCGAGGATATTTTGTAAAAATAGATAATTTAGATGTACATATTTAGATAACAATACAACATACACATTCATCATAAATAGATGTAAAAGGTTTGATGCATACAGAACCACTATGTGCTTTCCAGTGGAGCTCAAATGAAAAAAAAAATAATAATAAATAAAAGTAATTTCTGTCAGTGAACCTAATAGATGTCGGTGATATCTACCATCTATTGAGTAATTTAAGTATATGAAGGCATACTATGCTATAACATATGTTATAGCATAGTATGCCTACTCTTGACAGATGGTTCGAGTGTTTTATATAAAAACACATAAGTAAATATATATACAGATATATATCCACATATTTAGAAGTATATCATTCAACGTATGACAGCCTTTTCGAACCAGGAGTTCTCGTCAGATACGCTTGCTTGAATGACAAGTTCTAAAGTGAAATACTTGGATGTTATACACATCAGTAAGACAACAGTCAGTGTATTGAACCTAATAGATGTCGGTGACATCTACCGTCTATTGAGTAATTTAAGTATATGAAGGCATACTATGCTATAACATATACCATACTCTTGACAGATGGTTCGAGTGTTTTATATAAAAACACATAAGTAAATATACATACAGATATATATCCACATATTTAGAACTATATCATTCAACGTATGACAGCCGTTTCGAACCAGGAGTTCTCGTCAGATACGCTTGCTTGAATGACAAGTTCTAAAGTGAAATACTTGGATGTTATACACCTCAGTAAGACAACAGTCAGTGTATTGAACCTAATAGATGTCGGTGACATCTACCGTCTATTGAGTAATTTAAGTATATGAAGGCATACTATGCTATACAAGTAATTTCTCTTAAAAAATTATTATAAATATTGTTGCACAACACAATATGCTAAAATAAGGAACAAAAGAAGACTAAACAAAACTGTAGAATTTCCAAATATCAGCGCGTCCATGTTTAACTTCCAAGCGTGCTTCGTAGTTTATTCTTAACATTAGCAGCAGCTGAAAAAGTTCGCTCAGGATCTACTCTGTTTGGAGGAATAGACAATTCTATGTGATATCCACATACTTCTCAATTTTCAAACAGGCACAGTTCATCTCTATTTCTGTTTACCAGTTCCATTAAGTTTGTACTTCAGGATCTAAGGTTTCTCTGATCAATATCCTGCTGTACTTTCCTTTAGTGTTAATTGGGGTTGGGAAGATTGTTGCTATGGTTAATCATGCGTTTGTGATACTGATCCTTCTTCCTATTCCTGTGATCTCGAATGATTAATCTTTTAAAAGTACTCTTCATTTACTTCCTCAACGAAGCCTATGGGGGAACTGGAATTAAGTCCAGCTATTCCAAATAATATAAAATAATAATTTGTAGATAATTGAACACGCAGATTGCTGATTTTTTTTTCTCTAGACAATTGTTTTATACAAAATTTCAAAAGTGTACATAAACCAGCGTCCTACTATCAAGTGAATGTTCTGTCTATGTAAAAAGTACCATTAATTTAATCTAGGCAAGGTAGTTGTCAAGAAGCAATGGAAAGCAATAAAACAAACATAAAAAAACTGACCTATTGGTGGAAATCCCGAAAATTCCGAGATTAGTACAGTAGTACAGAAAGATTGGAAAATCATACCATCACCCACGGAGAAAATTCCCTTTAAGACCAGGGTGTATATGAGATTCCTTGTAAAGACTGCACTCCCGTACGTCGGTCAAACAAACAGAAAAGAAAGTGCCCGTAGAGAAGACCACATCATGCAGTAAAACAAAAAGCAACGATGTCTGAATTGGCACAGCACACTATAAACACCGGCCATAAAATGGATCTTGAGGAGATGAAAACACTAGCAGTGAAAGTTATAAAACAAGGCTCGTGGGGGAATTTGTTGAGGTTGAAAAACGAAAACAAGCCAAAAGAGGTAGACCACGACGTACAAAAATGATATTTATGCTATAACCCGGGATTGTTTATAGAATTAAGACAAATTTGACAAGAGGTTTAGATTTCCATATAATCATTCTCAATCCAACTGCGTTCGTACCAGCCTTTTAATGAAGAATTTGTTTCCAAACTCAAATATGAGAAACTGCATATCCCCGGGAGATTCTTATCTACATTTCAAGCATATTGTTGATAGCCTATGCCTCTGAGAGTATTAAAACATACAGTAGAAATAAGTAAAATTGTGAAAAATTGAATATGGCCCCTAGGACCCCCTTGTAAAAATACAATTTTCTTTTGTAAAATGATAAGGAAGTATCAATTTCGTCAAAATTTTTGTAGGCATAAGGAATGTTAACGAAACAATTTAAAAAAATCCAATGAGTTTTACATTTTCACGCCTTGTTATCAACCCTCAAATCCCTTGTACGAGGGCTGCCTTTTATGTTTCGGGATTAGAGAACAAATTGTGTGGGATCCAACGCGAACAATTTTTTTTGACATTCAAATGTTTATGATATATTGAATATATGCTGGTCCCACTAATGTGTAAGGTTGACTCAATCACACGATAGGTCACATGACGATCTTGCAATATCAGTTCGCGCACAGCATCAATGGTTTCCGGAACAACAACTATTTTTGGACGACCTTCACGAAATTCGTCTTGGAGTGAACTACGACATTCAAATGTTTATGCAATATTGAATGTATGCTGGTCCCACTAATGTGTAAGGTTGACTTAATCACACGATAGGTCACATGACGATCTTGCAATATCAGTGCGCGCACAACATCAATGGTTTCCGGAACAACAAATGTTTTTGGACGACCTTCACGAAATTCGTCTTGCTGACTTAATCCACGTCGAAAGTTGTAAAAAATAATCGCACGAAAATGTTCACGATTTAATTCCATTTTTTGGCCGAAATGAATCCTTTAAGTTACTGTAAACTACACATAGCGCTCGTATGTCAAAACGTTCTGAGTACGTCTGACCTCAAAAATGTCAAACTTTACGACAGAGCTGTCAGTTGTCAGATTGCAACACTAGGGTTGTCCAATCCCGAAATAGAAAAGGCACTTCAAGAGGAGGCCCGCTGACGAACTGTGGCCGCAAGCACTAATTTCCCTATTTCGACTGTTGCTGACAGTGGCTCAACAGTGGCCCGCAGTTGCTTGTCCCTAGTGTTGACGAAATGTTGATGAGAGTTGCCGAGAGTGGATGGACTGTGTTTCTCCCGTGTTGCCTCCGCTTCTGTTGATACATTTGTTTTTCATTGGTTGTACCTCCCCAGATGGATAGTGGCGTCGAGTGGCGTTGAGAAGTGTTACAGTCTCGCCCCGGCCTAGAGCATGCTAAAAAAAACTAAAAAAAATCTCCCAAATACCGTATGCATGGAATAATGGATTAGGACCTCTGTTCTATTTTGTTGATTTTCGGAACCCCAAGGTAATAATTAATTTGAAGGAAAAAAATAGTACCACAAAAGCAAAACACCTACTAGGCCAATAATTACATATGCAAAAGGAACATAAACTGGACCCACATCAACCAATTGCCTCCTAAGGACGATTGAGATGAGGACGTTTTTAGTAATTACTGGAAGCACATTACAAGATAAAAGAAGTAGCAAACGTATAAAAGACCAGTGTGAGGTGCCTAACTTTGTAAGATTTCTAAAAGGAAGCGAAGGAATTGGTGGGACCATGTAGAGAAAATAATGGACAAGAGGTTACCTAAATCAGTCAAAAGCAGGAAACCAAACATGATGAGACCACGAAGATGGCTACCCAAGAGATAGAACGAAAGTTGGACTTCTACATCCCAAGAATATGCAACCGAGTCTACTATTGCTGAAGTAACAGGACTCTAGTCCTAAGAACAAAGAATAAAAGGAAGAAGGTACAGGTAAAAGGAGGGTACTTTGTCAAAATTGTAAACAATATTTTCTACCAGCTACCACTCAGAAATATAATATAAGCCCTCTTAACTGGTGAATTTTTTGGTGTAAACAAATGTTATTCACCTTTTCCAAAGAATTTTGTAAATTTTAACTTCATTTTGTCATAGAGATTTAGGGTCAAAATTATGTCAACCCATGATAAAATGTAGTTAGAAAATGTAAAATCTTTTTTAGACAAAAAAGCTCACCCGTCAAAATGGGTGGATTTACACTTTCAGAGTGGTGGTTGCATTTATTTGACGTTTTGAGACTATATTTTGACAGGTTGAAAAATATTTCAATAATGTTTTTACAGTTTTTCACAAAATTCTGGACTTTATAGCGCTATTGAAAGGAAAATAGATTAAATGTCAAATCAGCTGCATTTTAGCTATTGTAAGTAATGTCAATACTCTGTGACCTTTAACAGAGGAAAAAAGGCAGACACATACATTTTCCACTTTTCTTGCAAAACGTCAAGACTTAATCTGCGATTAAAAAAAATAGATTTCGGGGTTGTGTCCTCTAAAATAACTTTAGGTCCCCCAACATCTACCAAAATCCGCAAAATATTACTTTGATTTAGATTCCTCTTAACTCAATATTTTGAGCATTTTTCAACTAAATATCCCACACTGCGTCAGTTTTTGCATTTGTAAAACTCGTGAATTCGCTGAATTGACTGTTTAGTTACACTGTATGATACAGAAAACCCATACATTTTTAATTTGTGCTCTTTGGTCAGTTGATACCATTTTTAAGAAAATTGACTAATTAAACACCAGAGTAATAATTTCAATAACATCATTGTCACAAAATGTAAATGAGTTAAATCTAACCCTAACAGATAAAACAATAAGATTCAATAATGCAGTTTAGGGTCAGCACCAAGGAACCGAACATGGGCAGCCTTAAACTGCACTGGATTCTTGATATCAAGCAAAACTCTACCATAAACGACAAATCATTGGAAAAAAACTCAATAAACTATGTTTTGATGATGTTTATCTTCACAGTTTCACAAGCATGTTGTGAAAAAAGGTCTTACTTGGTATGTCTGCTGTTCATCCTTCTGAGCAGAGCGACTATTAAAATTTCAAATACCATGTTACCCGCAATAGTAAGTTACTGGGCTAAGTGGGCTTTTCCGTGATGACAAATTTCAGTAGCCATTAGAAATTCAATGCCAAACTCGCACAAACATCGTGGACCGAAATATTTCGATTGTACGTTGTTTATGGTCATTAACAAATTGTTTAAGTTTCACGGTGAAATAACCTTTCATTTTTTAACACGATATGGTATTCCATTAATTTCTCTTCAGTTCGATGTTTTTATTAGTATTCAAGTACTGTTTTCACTTGCACTTTCGAATACAACAGCATTCGCTAACAACATTTAGATAAGTTGTGACGAAAATCTTTACAAAATACGAATTTAAGTTTGTTTTAACGTTACATTAACACATTAGAGTGATTTACATATTGCATCCGTACGTACGAATATTCAGTTATTTAGCGAAACATACATTCCATTTTTACATTTAAGAAACAAATATTATTAGTACTAAATTATTAACTGTACAAAGATATAATATTCAACTTTCTTTAACAAGGAATAATCTTCATTGGCAGTCTCGTATAGTTTTTATGGCGCTGACGATTGTAAATTTATACTCTCAGCCTGTCTCGTGTTGTACAGCTTGTTGTTCTTTTATTTATCATCATCATATTCAGCTAAATTTTTCAATTATTTAGCCTCCCTTGCATAATTGGTTTTCATTACTTTTCATATTTTTTGGGATTAGGTTATATATAAATATATATTTATCTATTTATTCACTTTACAAACACCAAATAAGTAGTTACACGTGAAATGTTAAATAGTAGAAAAGTATTTGACAATGTCACAGACATGCCAATATCATGCAGGGTTTGCATCCTGATGCAGCAATAATATCAGGAACTATGTTATTGGACACCATATTATTGCAGACACTGAGTGAAGTGAAGTGAAGGGCGAAGGGCTTCCGTTGTTAATGTAGAAGAAATTAGAGAGTAGTCTTAAGCTAATTTTGGGGACCCTAAACTTAACGCTACTGATCAAGCCACAATCGAAATATTTTCTGTTATTTAGAATGTTATATATAAAGCTAACAGCATAGGTCTTTCTCCTTGTACTCAAAGAACAGAGATGGGAGGTTGCCAACATTGATCTACAAGATACCATCAAGGGATATATGCCATTCTTTTTGATATAGAGGTAGCGCAGAAAACGTCTTTGGACTTTTTCAATTTCATTACTGTGGGTGTAACAATTTGGTGACCAAATGTTGGAGGCACACTTAAGGTGAGGCCTCACCACAGATGTATAAAGTCTTGTGGTTGTTTTTACACTCAAATTTTGGCTATTACGTGTGGTAATTCCAAGAACTTTGTATGCTTTGTTTATTAGGTAGCTGAAATGATCTTTATCCTCCTTACACCTCTTAACTTTACAATTTCCAATGTAATAAATAGTCTTCAATAGCTACATTGACTTTTCGGGAGAAGGAAACAACACAACATTTGTGGGTATTAACAAATATTTTGTTTTCTCTAAACCAATTGTGCGCCAAATTCAAGTCATTTTGAAGTGCAATAACATGATTTATGCCATTAATAGATTTAAATAATTTGAAATCATCAGCAAACAACAACCCAACGCAGGCCTTCAGGCTTTCCGGTAAGTCATAGATAAAAATTCAAAAACAAGAGAGGACCCAAGATGCTACCCTGAGGTGGCAATATAATGATGGGAGAAGACAGTACCTATCTTTACCCTTTGGGTTCGTGCGAGTATGAAGTTATGAAAGACAATACTTCACTTGAGAAACCAAGAATCGACAGTTTTTTTATCAAGACACTGAAATCATATGCATTTACACAGTCTGTGTATATGAGATCCAGCTGTTGTTTGTTTAGAATTGCCTCCGACACATATTCAGAGAAGATACAGAGATTTGTAACTGTTGACTTATTAGGAAGAAAACCATGTTGGTAATTTGAAATTTTGTCATCTATGTGGGCAAGTATGAAGTTATATATAATTTTTTAAATATTTTAGCTAAGTTGTTTAATAAGCTGATAGGTCGATAGTCATGAATATTTCCCTCCGCCCCTTTTTGAAGATTGAGGTTACAATTGCTTCTTTAAACTTATCAGGAAACCATATATGCCATAGTCACATCGGAGATGGCATTTTCGCATATACCATTGAGTTAATTTTGATAGCCATTTATTGCCAAATGTTCCGCCCATTGCCATTTTAGGGATTTTGCTCTGCGTATAACATTTATAACCTTGGTATAGTTATTACCTCATCGTGATGCCTCCTGGGTAATGCTAAGTGAACTAGCAGAATTGGTGGTCAAACAATCTTCAAAATTTCCTGACCATGGACACAACAAAATCAGAACCAAACATTGTTCAAGAAATAACCCCACCGAAATCTCGTCCGAATCTATCGTCCGAATTTGTACAAATATTCATATATTTATGTCTTTTATGTAATTAGGATTTGGGCCGTATGTTAAACAAATAAATAAACTATATTCTGTTTCGGTTTCTTATTGTTATTCTAATCAAGCATTTCCCAATAGAATTGGGTGTTATTTTAACGTAAGATTTTGAAATTTCGGTTTTTAGAGTTCAGGTTTCACAACTCCTTAAGCTTTCTACTGTGCCATCTCATAATATATGAGATAACAAAGGTCTTGAAGAAATATAAAGACCATAACATGTGAATCGAAGAAATAAACGTCCTCTGTTACACAATGACGTCATCCTCATAGCTGGACTTACAAAGATAGGTCCACAAGTTCAGCAGAGTAGCAAAAAAGTTCCGATGGTAATCGCAGCCCAGAAGACGAAAACTCTGATCAAAGAACCAATTAGATGTGAAATAGAGAATGCTGGTATCAGCATAAAACAGATTATGGCATCCAATTAACTAGGAATCATGTTAAACAGTTACGGAGACATAGAAACAGAAGTAATCAGTGTATTACTAATTTTATCTTTGGCAGACTCATTGGAAGCTTGTCACGACTTGTCTTTCTGACATGTACATTTTCTTTGGGCGTACTGTATTAATTTCTCTTTTGTTGGCATAACCAAAAGGATACTTTCCTTTCCTAATGTTGTTATTTCTCCACTTTGGCATTCAACTTGCCCACCATTTATTTGGAATGAGTATTATTAGTATTCTATATCTCCGTAATTAGTTATTTGTGTTTCCTCCGGACTTATTCTATATTTACAATTCTATTAACTGTTGTTGAGAAGTTAGAGCTTTTGCTGTTTGGACGAAAAGGGCCCGCCTTTCAGCACCCACCCATCAAAGTCCAATGTCGAATCCAAATATGTACTGTAACTTTCTATTTCGCAGCTTTTTTCACTTATGGAATATGGATGAGTGATGTCAACATTTAATACTCAAAATATATAAATATTAAGAAAAAAATAATAAAAATTAAAAATACGAAAAGAATTCTGAATCAATAAACTTCGAAAAAAATTTGAAAAAAAATGCATTGAGACATTTGAAATCAAAACAAACCAGTAAATTAAAAAAATATAATTTAAACAATTTGGAAAAGTAGTCAAAAAATATTCGATGATTTAATGCAATTACCCACTGTCGAAGACATCAAGTCATTCAGCACCAGAATATATGACACCAGTTACACATTTATGACGGCTTTTCAAGTTGGTTGAACTAAAACAAAACGTTCGCCATCAAGGAGACAAGACATTCTTGATGTATTGAACGCCTTTAGGATTGGAGATTGACATCTCTTATCAAATCGCTCGCACACTCGAAGCAGTGAGTTGTCTTCACTATGGCATTGTGTCGTTTTTTGGTGTATAATTCGTACTCAAGCAATATCTCTGGCCGTGGAAAAAGTGGCTAAGTTAATGGAATGGCAAAATCACGATCTAGCCATACTGGTTTACAGTTTCCGATAGGTCGTATCATCGTTTATTAAGGAAAGGAAATTATGCCGAAGGCGTCGGCGCCGATGCACCAGTATACGAGGGCTGCCTTTTATATTTCGGGATTGGACAACCCTAGTGTTGCAATCTGACAACTGACAGCTCTATCGTAAAGTTTGACATTTTTGAGGTTAAACGTACTCAGAACGTTTTGACATACGAGCGCTATGTGTTGTTTACAGTAACTTAAAGGATTCATCTCGGCCAAAAATGGAATTAAATCGTGAACATTTCCGTGCGATTATTTTTTACAACTTTTACGTGGATTAAGTCAGTAAGAGTGCATGGATGAACTTAATTTAATTTTTGGCGATGAAACTCCATCAAGGACCACTGTTTATCGATGGTATGGTGAATTCAATCGAGGTCGTAGTTCACTTCAAGACGAATTTCGTGAAGGTCGTCCAAAAACAGTTGTTGATTCGGAAAGCATTGATGCTGTGGGCGAACTGATATTGCAAGATCGTCATGTGACCTATCGTGAGATTGAGTCAACCTTACACATTAGTGGGACCAGCATACATTCAATATTGGATAAACATTTGAATGTCAAAAAAATTTGTTCGCGTTGGATCCCACACAATTTGTCAATCGTTCAAAAAAAGGCTCGTGTCGATTGGTCGAAAGAAAAGCTCAAAAAATACGATTGCGGTGCCAAAACATGTTTATGACATAGTGACAGGTGACGAATCGTGGATTTACGTGTATGAGCCCGAAAGTAAACAGCAGTCGACTGTATGGGTGTTTCAAGATGAACCGAATCCAACAAAAGTGGTTCGCGCACGAAGCACTTCCAAGCAAATGATCGCCTGTTTTTTCGGAAAAACTGGACATGTCGCAACCGTACCACTAGAATAACGCAGAACAGTCAATTCTGAGTGGTACACAACCATTTGTTTGGCAGTTGTCTTCCAAGAAATGAGGAAAACCAACCGCCGAAGACGGATCACTCTTCACCATGACAATGCGAGCTCTCACACATCGGCTCAAACAACTGCATTTTTGACCACTCAAAACATCGATTTGATGAGTCATCCGCCGTTTAGTCCTGACTTGTCACCACTTTTTATTCCCGTACGTAAAAAACAAACTGAGAGGTCAACGTATTTCGACACCTGAGGAAGCGGTTGCTGCATTCAGAATGCATGTTTGGAGATACCTCAATCAGAGTGGAAAAAGTAATTCGACAATTGGTTCAAACGCATGCAAAAGTGTATAGATCTTCATGGGGAATATTTTGAAAAACAATAAAGCGATTTTCGATGATTAATATTTGTTTTTGTTCTCCATTCCCAAAATATAAAAGGCAGCCATCGTATTTAGCAGCCGTTATGGAATAGTTGGCTGCTGAAGTTTTGGGGTTGGCCGGTAATGCTGCCCATGATAACAAGAAGAGCCGTATTATTCCGAGGCATTTACAACTCGCCATCAGAAACAACGAAGAATTGAATAAATTCTTGTCTGGCTTAACAATTGCACAGGGTGGTGTCTTACCCAACATTCAAGCTGTCGTGTTACCAAAGAAAACCGAAACGAAACCTTAAATGGATTAATATGCCTTTACAATATTATCATACAATAAAGACACAAGATCAACTTATTGATACTGCACGACATTTAAGTAACAAAAATGTAGACTCTGTTATACGTGATGATATCAATTAGTCTTCCTAAGGTATTATTAGTATACTGCAATATGGGCATTTTCACTAAAATTTTCTGGGCGCATTTCCGTCATGACAATGTATATGATTCAAACAAACCAACAGCCCGTATTGATTTTGGTTTAAAGCGTGTTTTATTAGTTTTTTAAACTATAATTTATTAATGTCTAAGTACTTCTTGGGAAATAACACCACAGTTTAAAGAAAATTGCTGTATATTCCAAACGTTTCGGGGTTTAGATCAGACCCCGTTGTCAATGGTTAAGAAACTACGTATGAAAAAGGCACAATTCTAAGATGTAAATTAAAATATTTGACAATGTGTATTATTTGATTTCTGACGTAACTAAGAGAATTTTATTTGTAATATACAGGGTAGCACAGAAATTTCTAAAGATCATATAATCATAAAGTTCCTTTCAAATTGGAAGAATTTAAAAGGGAGATCTTCAGAATTTTATGTGGCGCTCCTAGGTGCGACTTTGTTATAAGATAGTGCATTCGCCAAAAATGCGACCAAAGAACTTTGTTGATTCAGTGATCCCATTAAAATCATAAGGGAAAATCTAGGAAAAACCTTATGAACTATCCCGATACTGGGTTGTTCACAAGGACATGACCATTAGCAATTTCTTCCATAATCATCGGCAACCAGGAACGACTGAATTCTAGGGCGATACAATTGCTTTCATTTAACAAAATTAAAGCAGACTCTTTTAATTTTCTTTTGATGTTGTGTTCTTCTTTGTTTAATATAACTGAATTTTGAAACTGTATTTTATGACCAAGGTCCCAAGCATGTTCACATATTTTGGATTTTTCAAATTGTCGTTTTTTTTATGTAATTTTTGTGTTCGTTTATTCGAACATTCAGAGGTCTAGAGGTATTCTCCAATATAGAATTTATTACATTCACACGGGATTTTATAAATGCAATTTTTTGTATTTTGAGTTGTGTTATTTGGTTTTTGATATAATTGATTTTAGTGTATTTCTTGTTTTAAATGATGTTTTGATATTATATCTGTTTCCCACTCTTTTTAGTCTTTCTGATAGACTCTGTATGTGTGGTGTAGTTATTGTATTAATGTGATTATCTTGCGAGTCAGTGTTGCTTGGTGAAGTTTGATGTTAATTTTTTATCCATTCTGTTTTCATTAATGTCGCAACTCCTGATTTGATTCTTTTTCAATCCAAGGAAAAAGTTTCCATGGACTTCTGCCCGCTATTCTTTTACTTTATTTCATTTATTATCATTATAACTGTATTCATTTTTTCAAATTATTTAATCACCTAGGTTTCTTTTTTTTACAAAAACTGGTGATACAAGCGGAGATAAAAGTTTTTGTTTTGAAAATAATAAATGTTTTTTTGCTAGTAACAATTTTTAAAGGTAAATAATAGTGCAAATGGACGCATACATGGCCGCATACCTGGTATAAACAATGATGGCAATTTTTAAAATCCAAACTCAATCGCCAGCTTCACAGGATCACTCTATATAACAACAATCAATTAAAAAATGTATTGGATCAAAATTTCAATTGTTTTTAAGGGCTCACTACATAAACATTACAATTGGGTACAAAACGATAAAAAATATGTTACTGGTACTAACTTGAAGAAAATTAATTCATAAAATTATCACTACAAACATATTAATGTCAATTGCTAGAATCATACAGTATGGGGATTGATGTCAAAAAAGTTATCAAATTAATTAAGGGTAAACTTGATTTGTAAATGTATGCATTAAGTTCTATAAATAATTAATTTAATTTAAATATGATATGAAAATGGATTGTTTTTGTCGAGATCCTGCATCAAAAAGGGTTAAACAACAAAATGAAAACGTATTATAGTTCGTTATCAAGTTAATTAATAACACTCATATATAATGTCTCTGTCATTTGTTACGTTGACCACTTTACAAACGTATCGTAATTATAAATCGTCCATTATTTATTATGCGTTCGATCCTTTTCCATCTTTGGCCAACTCGGCTTCTTCGCTCTTCGCCGAAGACACACGCTTCAAGTGAAAGTGGTCGTTGGTACTCGATGGTAGAACTCGATGGTAGTAAATGTGTGAAAGTTTACTCTCTAAGCAAGGTAGATGCGGCGGCGTCTTAGTCGGCCGTGGATGTCCATTGGTGATGTGTTGAGTGATTTCTGTTGTTTTTTTTTTCACTCTCGAAGTTCTCTCGTTCAGTTGTGTCGTGGTTTCGTTTCGCGTCGAGATGGATAGCGTTTTCAAATGACGAATGACTGCAAAACAAAGAACTGACTCCTGTAATAATTCCTTTTTGTGATATTAGGGTAAGCTCGTGGTGCTAGTAATACAAAGAAGAAAAAAAAGAACAACGCAAATACTCCAGAGAAGGTGTTCCTCGTTCATCCAATGTGCCAACATATACAAAATCTTATCGAAAGCGTAGAAGAGCAGAATGAATAGAATACACACAGCAATACTCGCTCTTGTTATGAGTATTTTTTTGATACAAGCCATCGATCCTCCTTTCGAAAAACCGACTGGAGCTTTTTTGCAATTTTACCCACTAAGAGACATCCCACAGTCCAGATCACAACAACTAACTAAAAAAGAGGAACAGGATTCGTTATCTAAAGCAACTGATCGCCAGGATAACTTCCCTTATTCTTTGACGACGGAATTGAAGCCACCACCCTTGATAGAAGTCGATCTGAAACCTCCACCTCCACCTCCTGGAGTCGTCAGCAATTTTCTAACAGATAACGTCGCTTCTGAAAACCGTCCTCCTCCAGTTCAAAATAAAAAACCACCAGTCCATTTCAGATATCTAGACGCATTAGAATCGGATGTGCAGTCGTTGCCAATCGAAAATAACGGAAATAATAACAACAAAGAATCATTTTTTTATCCACCGTTGAACATAGAAAGTTACTTAAACAAATTAACCCCGGAACAAATTGAAGTTTTGAATCAAAAAATTCCAGACAATTTCCCTTCTGAATCTGTCAGATATCAACAGAATTTCAACCCGGCCGACAGTCTAGCGAGATTACGTGATTACTTGACCAAATTTAAAAACGAAAACCCGGATTATGCGTCATCGGAGAACCCCTACACATTGGCCACATTTAACGGTTCAACGATCGACAATGTACTAGGAAAAGATTTCATTAAACCGTTACTTCAACTTTACGAAAACGAGATCCATCGTCTGCCCGGTTATGCAACACAAAACGGTATTTCAGATTCTAATGGGAATTTCGAAGGTATAGATGACGAAATCAAGACGTTTACGAAAAACGAGTTGCATCTTCTGATACACGAGATGAACCACGATACCGGGGTCAACGGAAATGATGTGGGTCCATACAACGAAGCCCTCATCGTTGGAAACGGTGACAATAATGGAATCAGTGATCAAGGATATTTCCCTAATCAAGGATTTGACGAGTTCAGTAAAAGAAAAGACACTGTAACCCCTGAATCTAAACAAAATGCAACCGAAACAACACACAACGAAAATAATAAAAACAGAAGAGATGACACTACTTTAACAAAAACTAACGATAACGAACACATAGGCGAAATCCTTCCTCCAAACTTTAACAAAGACTCTTCTGCAGGCAATAATCCTCAAGCGTTGCCCTATGGCCGGAAGAATTACCGGATGAGGAAGTCATTTGAACCATCACAGCAGGGTGGTATCAGAAGGGTTCCTTTTTCGTTTCCTGGGGAGAGATTCAGACCGGAATATGAACCTTCTGGGATATCAGCTGATGGTGGCGATGTCGGGGAATACCAAAGACTTAATATCGCTGGTGGTGATCAGTTGTATCCTCGCTCTCCAAGGCTTGGCTTACCACCGACTGAAGTGAGTGGATTTAGGCTTCCAAGGCGCTACCGAGGGTTTCGGGAAACCTACTCCGATGGATTTCAGCCGTATTTCGACAACTCAGCTCGGTATCAGACCGCCTGGTCGGTAAGAAAGCCTCGGGTGATTTTCCCTACGGACTTGGTGGCGTTTAGAGACACTGAACAGACCGGGAACAAGGAACCGGAACCGGATTGGTTGTCGGCGGATAATCAGTTACAGGATTTACAAGAACCGGACACGAGGGACAGAGGTGAGTTGATTTTGAAATGTATCGCTTGATAAATAGTGAAAACAGCTGAAGTTAATCTCGTGGAAATATTAATGGAATATGTTTTAATAAATAGCGTTACTTTCTATTGCCTTGTTAGGTTATATAGCTATGGGCAGATCGGTGTACGTAAAATGTAATTACTGAAGATCAGTTTAATAGAATTAGCAATTATGGAATTTAATGATAATTTTTGATATACTTTAATAAGACTATGCTACAAATACGATTTTGGGCATTTATACAGGTTTATAAAGGTCTCATTAATTCTATAGTGTAGTAAACATGATATATTTTATATAGAGTTTGTTCTTTTATTCATTACGTATAAGGCTTCAGTATAACTCATAGGAAATTCAGTAAGTTTGCTCCTTATATGATACAAGTAAATTCTTAAAAATGAAATAGTCGAACAAATTAAGTACTACACTCTTCATTTTTTGTGCAGCAAGATGAATCGAGATGCGATTTTGTGCATTCAATTCTTTATGCCTACAAACTGTGTGACGATATATGATCAATGAATTTTGAAAAATGGTACCGGTGCATAAGAAAAATACATTTTCATACATACATCAGCAGTTGTGACTAATAAAAAATATATAACTTGGTAATTAATAAAGGAAATGAGTCCAGCTTTGTTATTCTGGGGGTTTGAGGGGTCATTTAATAAGAATAGAATGGCCAAGGATCCCCGGACTATCTGGTGCCCAGGGCGGTTGATTTCATACGTCATACCGAATCACGAGGCATCGACAGTGGTAACGGTGCTAGTGGAACAGCTATTCAGCAGGTTTGGTATACTGTTGAAGTTTAAATTCGGCCCAAGGGCGGAACTTATTCCAGAAGGTCTGTATGATGTAGGACATCAGAAAACGAGAACTACGCCTTTGTATCTGCAATCGGGCGGAATGGTGGAAAGATTCAATACAGACCTTGGAACAACATCTACACAAGGTCTTCACCAACAACCAGCGTATTGGGATGAGCATGTTTCCTTGTTCATGTTGGCCTATCGCTTAGATGTCCATAATAGCACAGTACTGACTATTCGGAAAGGAGCTGAGACTACCATGTGATATGGCCTTTGACCTACCAGAAGGATCGCTCTATGGAGTTAACTATTATGCCGACCAACTTCGACAAAGCTGGCTGGCGAAACAGGAACTAGCCCGAAACGAGATGCTGCCAACCAATTCGAGAGTGATGAAGGTTAATTTGAGTTGATCGTCTCCCTATCATGGAGAGGTGGATCCTGATCGGAATGATCAGAATTGAAGGGCAGTTGTATAACATTTTATTGTACGCTGCCAAAATAGGAACCCTTATATAAGTTAACCACCCTCAATAAAAACTAATTCTATATTTAAACAAATTGATAGTAAAAAACAATTCTTTGATCGCACGAGTAAGAATAAAAGAGTTCCGAAATTTCCACCCTGTTCCAGAATTAAAAAATATATACATTTGCAAGAAAAATTAATCAATATAGAACAAAAAATATTTATTACAATATGTCATCATCCGCTATTTTAAGGGTGGGAATTAGGAGTAAGGGGATGAAAATCGTCGAAAAATACTGATTTGGGTTTTCGTGGGTGCTGAACACGATTTCAAAAAACATTTGGTTCATCGTCCTCCACTGTGGAGAACATTTACCGTTAGTATCCCCACTTGAGGGGTGAATACGAGAAGTAAATATTTTTAATATTTTTAGTTAACAAAAAACCGTATATCGGTTCATCCGACTGTACAAAAAAATCGATAAACATTTTTGTGTTTTATTTCTTCGACTAAAATACTGAAATAATTTTGGTGACTGTTGACTCATTTTACTCATTAGAATGTGAAGTTAATAAAGAAATATCATGTACCATATTAATTTGGTATTACCCATAATAAGAATACATACATACATACATATTCACTCAAAAAATGTCATTATATTTACTTACTTGTGTCAACATCAATTGATTTAATAAAATTCCAAAACGCTTACTCTTTTTATTTCAAGATTTATTAAAGACGTGGAAATAATGACCTACTAGAGTCTATTTTCTCTTCCTCTTTAATTCATATGGAAACTCAGGTAGAATTCTTGCTTTTTTACTTGGTTGTTTTTTACAATCAAGATAATCACTTTAGATTTAAGGGTTTTCTTTTGTTTTTATCAAATAACTAGTCTTGATACTAATACACGTAAAATAAAAGAGACTATGGTTTGTACTGAACCAAATTTAAAAAATGAGACACTAGATGACATAAAGGTCGGGCGCCAAAAATATGCCAGCATGAATTAGTTTCAATAAAGATGCCAAATAACAGTATACTAGGTCTTCGACTTCCGATAAAAAGTTAGAACGTTTACTTCCTAGAGATAGCCTACAGTGCATAAATTTAGTGGACGGCTAGAAAGAGATAGCAATAGAGAGGTAGGAGGCTATTTCACTTGATTGGGAACTGCATCCAATGAGCTTATTGTTCAGTGCAGGCTACCTTCAGAAGGTGTATGCTCTAAGGGTAAAACGGCGGGACAGCTACCTCTGTATATAGTTTTGTCAAGGGTATTTATCTCCCATGACCATAGTTTCTTGAAGAAATTGTAGTTCTAATTTTAAGTGAAAAAAATATATTTTTGGAAACAAAGAAATTTACTTAAGGAATAATTCTGATACTTTATTAGGTATTCCTGGCCGATAAGAGCTACGATAAAGGGTTTTTGAGAAGAAAAAGAAGAATACGAGGTCTTTCCTTCTTTATAACATAACATTTAATAAGGTCCAGCGCAGACGAGATAACTGTTTTAGAGCTTCGATTGCAAACTAGTTGCGCTTGGAACTACATTTGTTCGTACCTTAGAGCTTATACTTCTGGCGTCAAAACTAGAATGAGAGGGCCATAGAGAGAGCAAGACGCTATTTCACTCTATTGGGAGTACTTCATTGACGGCTTCCATGGAGATAACATGATGCCACGATATTTAGCTATTGCAGGCTACCTCCAGAAGTATATGCTCTAAAGTTAGGTTAGTTTTGAAAAATTATCTGCGAATTCAGTGTTAGCCATAGAGGTATTACACGTAGAGTGAATTAGGTGTTTTTTTTTTTTATCCGAAGAGGGGGGAAATACATTGCGTACTTAGCTAGCACGTGCTGGCCGTCGTGCGGGACTCCCGATGTAATGACTTCAAAGCAAGAGTAAATCGTTGCATTGAAACCAGTATACCGTATACCCGCTAAAACCCTAACCTCTTTCTTCTACAACCATGGTCCCCTGCGGCACTCTTACTCAATACTACTTCGCAAGGGTGGTTCATTGCAGATGTTTACTGCCCTTCCATTGAAAGCTTCTAAAGCCTACTCCTCGAACGTATCGCGGAGTTCCTTGAGGATAGTCTCCGCGTAATCTGATACCAAGTTCCAGGCTTGGGGGCCCTTCAGCATGGCTTCTACTAATTGTTCTGGGACGATATTAGTCTCCAGAATCCTCTCCACTTCAGCACGCTGATCCTGAAACCGGGGGCAGGTGAAGAACACGTGTTCCGCGTCCTCTATCACGTCCGTACAGTGTGGGCAGTTTGGGGAGTTTGCCCTCCTGAACCTGTGCAGGTATGCTCGAAAGCATCCATGTCCAGTCAGGAGTTGAGTGATGTAGAACCCAACCTCCCCATGCTGGCGGTTGACCCAACGACTGATGTTAGGTATCAATCGATATGTCCACCTTCCTTTAGTAGAGCTGTCCCACCTCTCCTGCCATTGCCCTAGACTCATGGCTCTTTCATCGCTGTTTCCTGTCTGTTGGTCTTTCTCTAACTTTCTGCGATAAAGCCGTCCCCTTTCTGCAGCCAGGATGTCGATTGGTAGGGTAGAGGCAATCACACTCACCGCCTCGTAAGACACAGTGCGTAGGATGATGCCACTCGAATCGCTGAGAGCCGCAGGACTGATTTCATTTTCCGGTGGTACGATGGTAGCTCGAGCGATTTCTCCCATACCGGTGTCCCGTACAACAAAACAGAAGTAGTTACTGTTGCCAGTAGCTGTCTTCTTATCTGTCTAGGGCCTCCGACATTCGGCATTATTCTAGATAATGCCCCCTGTACCCCAGCTGCTTTCTTGCTGGCCGCGATTATGTGCTCTTTGAAGTTGAGCCGTGTGTCCAGGAGCACCCCCAAATAGCTGATGAAGGGCTGCGACTGTATGTAGGAGTCGCCTATTTTGAGGGTGATGGTTTCCCTTGCCTTTCGACTGCTAACAAGAAGTGTTTCGGTCTTTTGTTCTGCTAAACTCAAGTCCGCTGCGAGCATCCAATGCTGAATTGTGGCTATAGCGAATGAGAAGGTTGTTTGTATCTCCTCTATGTGCTTGCGCAATATGATCAATGCCACATCATCGGCGAATGCCACTAGCCTGACGCCCTCAGGCAGACCGAGCAGGAGCAGGTCGTTGTACATTACGTTCCATAAGAGGGGGCCAAGCACAGAGCCCTGAGGTACACCTCCTGTGATCTTATAGTCTACTTGCCCATT
The DNA here is from genome assembly GCA_034190945.1 of Octodonta nipae. Lineage (NCBI taxonomy): Eukaryota > Metazoa > Arthropoda > Insecta > Coleoptera > Chrysomelidae > Octodonta > Octodonta nipae. Next base: position 167,007,353 of record CM067217.1, on the reverse strand, counting down.
TTCAGTTTGGTACAACAAGATGCGGTCCTTGAAATACGCTGAAACCATTCTGCGCAAGTACTGCGGAACTTCCATCCTGGCAAGAGCCTCCAAAATGCGGTCCCAGCGGGCCGAGTTAAAGGCGTTCTTGATATCCAGGGTGGCTATTAGACAGTACTTTTTTCCACCTCTTCTCCATCTCTTTCCCGAGATAGCCTCTCTGGCGATGTTGGTAACGAGTTTCACGGCATCGATGGTTGATCTCCCCTTTCTGAACCCGAATTGGTTGGTGGAAAGTTTCGGCTCAACGTAGGGCTCCAGCCTATCTGCTATTATCCTTTCAAGGAGTTTTCCCGCAGAGTCCAACATACAGAGGGGACGATATGATGACGGTTCGTCGGGAGGTTTCTTTCTCCCTTTAGGGAGGAGCACAAGCCTCTGCTTTTTCCACTTAGTCGGGAAAACCCCCTGCTTTAGGCAGGTCTCATACATGTGTAGAAACATGTCAGGCCTATTGGCTATGGCGCATTTTAGCGCGATGTTAGGTATGCCATCTGGACCGGGAGCCTTGCCGTTTTGGAGCCGGTTGCACGCGCCCATCAGCTCATTCATATTCACTGATGGTATATTTTCGTCCCTCACCTGCCACGAAGGATAAGCGGGTAGCTCAGGCTTCGCAGGAAACAAGTGAGTGACAATGCGGTGCAATGATTCGGGGCAGTTCGTTGATGTCATGGGAGGGGCCTTAATTTTATGCATCACGATTTTATACGGTTTTCCCCATGGATCTTGATTAACTTCGTCACACAACTCCTTCCAGTAGGATCTCTTGCTTGAGAGAATGGCTCTTCGTAGTTGTTGTCTTTTGATCTCATAGTCGAGCCTTAGTTCTTCTGTTGTGACCCTGTCGCGTCTCCGTGCTCGTTGATGCAGCCTTCGTGCTTTGAGACACTCTCGTCGGTGTTGTGAGATCGTGTCGTTCCACCAGTAAACTGGTGGGCGGCTGTTGTTCTGCCGTCTCCTTGGCATGGATGCATCGCAGGACTTGACAACGCTTGTCATTACCTCTTTGGCAGTGGCTTCTGCGCTTGTTGCTATTGACAGTGGTTCCTGCTCCATAACCAAGGCGAATGAATCAGCATCGAAAGCATTTTTGTTCCAGCCGACTGGCTGTGACCTCGCACGACTGACACACAATCTTCGTTTGGGAGTGGTGTTGATTTCCCAAATAATAGCTTGGTGGTCGCTATTAGTAAACTCTTCATCGACCCGCCACTCACAGCCCCCTTTAATTAGGTTGCTGCTAACGAATGTCACATCGATAATGGAGCTGGCTGTGCCTTTGAGATATGTGCTTACGGCTCCTGTGTTGAGGAGTACCAGGTTGAGCGAAGACATGGTCTCAAGGAGAGCTCGTCCTCTCGCGCTCGTTTCCCGACATCCCCAGTCAATTGCCCAGGCGTTGAAATCTCCTGCGATGGCGACCGTTTCACGCTTCCGTACATCCTCCGCCAAGGTGTCCAAGAATAACTCGAACTCCTCGAGCTGTGCACTAGGAGGTGCATAGCAGCTATAGAAGTGAACCCCTCCCACTTTGGCTCTCACAAGCCATGGTTCGGGGGTATTTGGGATTTGTTGGAACGGAAGTTTACCGCAAGCCCATATCGCTGCTCTGTCCGTTGTGTCATTTACCCAGGACAGGGTGTCGAAGTTTTTGTACTGCTCGCAGATTATGGCTACGTCGCAATCCAATTCCCGCACCCGCTGTACCAGTAGGTCTTGGGCTGCTTCGCAATGGTTGAGGTTGAGTTGCAGTACTTTCATTTACGGGCTTGTGCTGCTCTCATCGCCTGTTGGTAGATCGGACATTTCCAACTACCCGCAACGTGCCGGCAGTCTGACCTACTATCTTTCTCTTTGCAGAGTAAGCACTTGGCAGGTTGTTGACAAGCCGAGGCATTGTGACCAGCGCCTCCGCATCTGTGACAACAACTGCTTCGGTCAGTCTTGCCTCTGCACGCCTGGGCGTTGTGCCCAAAGTGCCAGCATTTGAAGCACCGTCGAAGGCTGATCCTCTCGCGAACACGTACTGTGCCCCACGCAAGTTTCAGCTTTCCAAGTGCGATGGATTTCTTGGCCTGGACCTCTGGGAGACAAACAACTGCCGTTTGTGTTGATCTATATGCCCGTCGAAGTGATTTCACTGCCACCTCAGTGATCTCTGCCAGGCCGTCGATATTATCTTTGAGCAGCTTTACCACGTCTTCCTTGGTACTGATCTCATCCAGGTCTTTAATTTCAATCTCGATTTGCGGTATTCGAGATTGTACACTGGCCCCGCTTGGGAGCTTATTCTTGATGGCGTTACAGTAGCGCTCCATCTCCTGAGCGTCTGCCTTCGCGAATAACAACAGGAGATCTCCCTTAGCTGTTCGTCGGATCTTATTGACTTTTTTGCCTATATCCTGCAAGGTGGGATCATTTTTGATACCTCGCAAGATATCTGCCTGGGAGCTCTTCTCGCCTTTCTTTATAAGCAGCGTACAATGTGGCGCTGGTTTTTGCTTATTGGTCCTCGGGGCCTTTTTCCTCTTTACCACTTGCCAGTCAGTCAACTGGTTTGAAGGTTGGTTTTTGGTCTGCGGTTTAAACTTGGATTTTAATCCATTGTTTCTCTCCGCTTCTGAATTGACCACCCTACTTGTTGTTGCCTGGGTGGTTTGCCCGATGTTCTGGCAACCTTCTTTACCGGGCTTTAGCTTGCTAGCTAGCACCGATTTAAGAGTTTTAATTGGTGGTGCCTTACTTGATGAGGCTACTGAAGGCGAGGCCTTCGGTGGTGAGGTCCTTGCTACAGAGGCTACTTTTATTGAAGCCGCCTGCTTTGGGGCCGCCGGTGTTGATGCAGCCGGTTTTGAGTTAGCTGCTTTTGAGGCAGCCGCTTTTGGGACCTCCTTTTGCTTTTCACCTTATGTCTGAGTGTTTGACAACTTTAATGGCGATGTCTGTGTTGTAGCAGGTTTCGTTACAGGAGGTGGCCGCGTCGTTGACGTCTGATATTTGTCATATTCTGACTTAATGGCGTGTGCCAGTTTCTTGATCTCATGATGTACATTGTGCCTAGGCCCAATGAACCTCAAGAGCTCATCGATCTTTGCTCCTAATTTGTTTGGAGCGCCACTCTCATTTGTTGCCCTTTCTTGGACGTCAACTCCACTATTCGCCTTTTGGAGGACTTGGCTGGATAGTGTCTTGCTGCCAGCTCTAGTTTTAATGGTCGATGTTGTACCATTACTAGTGTTCTTCTTCTTGTCACTATGTGACGGAACCAGTGATAATTCGCTCCCCCCAGAATCCGTGGAGCGTGCACCGGCCACCGAGGCTTTCACTCGATCGGAACCGGTGGCGGGATTATCCTCTGCAGAGGTACCCACCTGGGGTATTAAGTTCACCTTATCACCCATATCCATAAATGGTTTATTTTCGGGGTTCCTTCCCCTATCTGATTTTGGTCCGCCCTGAGGAAATCCTCAGTACTCCCCATTGCTGGAGAGCGGTCCCCTATCCGCCACCTGGGGAGGCGCCCGGTAGTGGACCAACAACCACCCCGGGAGTGAATTAGGTGTGGGCGTTACTGTACGTGGCAGTGTAATAACAATAGAAAGAGAAAGACAATATTAGGGTGCGCTTGCTATGTCTCTACCCTACCAATAGTAGGCGTCACCACTGACACTGACCAATCAGGAACGAGCCGCTTATTCTCTCTCTCTTTCTATTGCTATTACATGAATTTCGCTACTTCACGTGCTCTACAGTATAATACCTCTATAGCACTGCCAGCTGTCAAGATCACTGATTCATGGATTATGTTTGAAACCATTGAAATTATTGGCAACGAGCTCTACAAACAAACCTAGTTCCAAGTGCAACTGGCTTGCAACCGAAGTTGTAAAACAGTTGCCCCTCCTATGCTGGACCTTAGTGACACAGCAATTTTGAAAGATCGGTTACGTAATTAGAGAAATTATGAACGTAATGATACAAACTAAGACTATTTATATAAAATAATTAAGTTGCGATTAGTTTTAGTTGATAGTAAATTTTACAGTAGTTAGTTTCTGCATTGGAACGTAACAGGTAAAAGTATTTTGAATCTCGAAAAAAACTTTTCAGAAAAATAATTCAGCATATTCAAGGTCTTAAAAAATTTTACTGTAGTAGTAAATAATAATAATATTTTACTCATTAAGAATTAAAATTCAATTCAATATTATCTGTTTTTTTATATTCCTATAACAATTGCAACAAATAGAATTGTAGGTATATAAAAACGTCAGACTACTTAAATGTTATCAAAGACTACATTTGAAGTAATTACTAAATATTAAATAATGATAAATAATTCAGTGTCAGCTGTTTGAGCTATTTATACATTCTGGTTTTGGAACTCTCTTGTTATGGCTTACAGAAATTTCACTTTCCTTTTCTTTCTGCGCATATTGCTTCGTGTTCACTATTACATAGCATAGAGTGAAAACAAAAGTCTTTCTTACGATAAGTGTTTGTTTAAATGATTCATTTATGAGATGTTGAGTAATACCATACGAGTACATTATTTGACAACCACTTAATTTATGTTGTTGGTAAAGGAATAAAAATTGTGACATTTTATCTATTGATTTCCGGTGACAGTGGTACATACATGTGTTTCCTTATAAGGCAGAAAGGTCAATAACAGGGAAAATGTTTAGTTATTTCTTTAGCAGAGTATTGCACTTGTTGGTTAAACCGGTAATGTGTAGAAAATATTTCCGAGTTCTGTGAGTATTTTACGGAAATAGCAACTTTCCCAGTACTTACAGACATTTCCTGTAAGTTGAGGTAGTCCATTCCACTATCAAAACTTTTCTAAAAACCTATAGTATAACTGTCAGAGTTTCGTACAAAATGTGAAATAAAAATGATTTTGCAGATAATATTTCAGAAAACTGTGCAAATTATTTGCAAACAAATATAGATTGAAATAATTTGGTCAAGTGCGAGTTGGACTCGCATTGTAAGGGTTCCGTACCACCTTCAAGATTCGCTGTATTTAATTTTCTAATTTGGCCCCCCAAAAATTAACATTAGAGTTTTATTTTACTAATAAACTTTCAGGGAAGCCTTTTATAATCTATTGTCTGAATTTTGAGGCTCTATAGATTGGAAGATAAAGGGCACAATAGGTCAAGTTTTAAATTAGAAAATATTAAATCTGTTATTCAAATTATTTAAAAATACAAATAAAATATATTTTTCAAAATTTAAATAGTATAGTTTCTAAAATGGGAATTAAGTCGATGTTTAATATCTTTGCTAAACAAATGATTTAAAAATATGATATATTTGTAATTCACATAATGAGTCTTTTATTTGATATATTACATGATTCGTTTGAAAATTGAATTTTTATTTTCCATTTAATTGTATAATTTGTCCCTAATATTACCATGGAGGTTTTCTAATAATTTTTCTTATAAATTTCAAGTGAGCCCCAGTACCCCTAATTATTTTGAAAATTTTAGGTAGTATGGTTTCGGAAATAACGCGAGAAATGAGAATTTTTTATATCTTTATGTTAATATGTTGTAAACAATTAATTTTAAAAATATATATTTGTATTTCTCATAACGAGCCCCTTCATTTGATATATTGCATGACACCTTAAAAAATATTTTTTATTTTCCGTTTATTTCTATAAATTGCCCCCCATTATTAATATTAAAGATTTCTTCGTATTTTTCCTGTAAATAAAAAAATTAGGTCTTGTAGTTTGGGGAATAAAGGGGGGAATGGGTATTTTTTTTAATATTTTTTTTGTAATATATTTTGAAATATTTATTAAAAAAAATAAAAAAAATATATTTGTATTAGTCATAATGAGCCCTGTGATTTGATATATTACATGATACGGTAGAAACAAGTTTAATTTTTTATTTTCCATTTAATTTTATAATTTGCCCCCCAAAATGAATATTAGGGGTTTCTCCTAATTTTTCCAGTAAAGTTCAGGTGAGGCGCTATAACAATTTTTTTTTCAAAATTTTACAGCTTATGGTTTCGGAGATAAGGGGGGGGATAGGTAAAATTTTTTATATTTTTGTTAATAACTTTTAATTAAGTTATTTTAAAAATATGAAAACAATATATTTATTTTCGTCATAATGAGCTCTTTTATTTGATATATAACATGATGGGTTAGAAATAATTTTAATTTTATATTTTCCATTTAATTCTATAATTTGTTCCCCAAAATAAATATTAGGGGTTTTTCCTTAATTTTCCAGTAAAGTTCAGGTGAGGGGCTATAACTCAATTTTTTTTCAAAATTTTCCAGCTTATGGTTTCGGAGATAAGGGGGGGGAATGGGTAAATTTTTTTATATTTTTGTTAATATCTTTTAATTTATTTATTTTAAAAATATGAAAAAAATATATTTATTTTCGTCGTAATGAGCCCTTTCATCTGATATATAACATGATGGGTTAGAAACAATTTTAATTTTATATTTTCCATTTAATTCTGTAATTTGCCCCCCAAAATGAAAACTAGATGTTTATCCTTATTTTTCCAGTAAACTTCAGGTCAGAACCTATGAAAGTATTTTTTTTTCAAAACTTTACGTTTTATAGTTTCGGAGATAGGGGGGGGGGAATGGGTAAATTTTGGTATATTTTCTTTAATATCTTTTTAATTAATTTTTTTTTAAATATGAAAAAAATATATTTGTGTTCCTCAGAATGAGACCTTTCATTTGATATATTACATGATGAATTTGAATTTTTTTTTATTTTTAAATTTTTATTTAATTCTATAATTTGCCCCCCAAAATTAATATTAATGGTTTCTCCTTATTTTTCCTGTAAAGTTCGGGCAACTTTCTATATTTTCTATTTTTTTCAAAATTTTAGGTTGAGTAGTTTCGGAGATCAGGGGGGGAACGGTCGATTTTTTTAGTTTTTACCCCCAGAAGTACCCCTTAAATCAAAATTTCTTCTTTTGCGATATGTGCTCCTGATCTAGTCACCAAACTATACCTTCATACCAAATTTCAACCTCTTCCGTCCAGTAGTTTAGGAGAAAATTGCTGTGATGTGACAGAGGCAGAAATCCTGAGTGATATTATAAAAAAAAACTAACATTTTTCTATTGTTCCTTCGTTGCTATAAGCTTTAGAGAATATATGGTCGTAACTAATTGAATGGAATCGAGGTTGATGTTATAAAAGTTTTAAAAATTCTTATGTACTCTAGTTTTGTCTAAAGTCTTGAAAATGATCGATTCTGATGATACATTACACAGGACATAAAAAAACTTGACAAAAGGTTGCCTCGGCCAAACTTATAGTATGATTTGTTTTTTGAGTCACTGAAACCGAATCTGCAACTTACATGGTCCGATCACATTAGAATTTCTTCTAACCTCAAAAACAGCTGAGAAATGATAGAATTCAACAAAATCAATCTTGCAACCTGTTAAAAACTTATTACTACATACACATCTTTATAATCCCAAAGAAGCTCGACAAGCCTTAAATTGATAATTCGCAACCGTAAAAACACATAACCTCAAAAGTGGATCAACCCCAAAACTCAAGAACTCAGAATAAACACCGAATAAACTTACACATAGGGTACACTTTTAACCTAAAACCCCGAAACTCCATGACATTGAAAACACGTCAAGGCCTCAAGCTGAAACCTCAAAACCCCGAGGCCGAATAACCCTAAAACCCCAAAATTAGGGCGGACATTAAAAAGGGTGAGCAGCGAGATACACACTTCGAACAAAGAAACCACTGGCCGAAACTCATAAACTTAAGCACCGAACCCACACACCTGAAAGCACCCTACGCAGTCCAAATCCAAAATCGCATGCTACATACATAGCGAGCAAAGCAAGAACTCCCCTTCCATCACAGACACACACACCAGGCGTTTGACGTGATTCATCAATCCAAGCTTCCTCGTACCTCAGGTGAAACAGGAGGGTGTTACAGTTTGCAAAGTTTGGTTCATTATCCTCTTTATAACAAGCAAGAATCACGCCCCGACCAGAGTATGTGGGCTTCGGAGCTTGGGTATGAAAAAAGCTGGCTTTGCTTGCTTATCTGCTGAGCTTGTTTACGTTTATGAATTTCGGCCAATAGCTTCTTTCTTCGTAGTGTACATCTCGCTGCTCATCTTTGTTAATGCTGGCCCTGCTTTTTGGGTTTTAGTGTTGTTCAGCTTCGGGGTTTTGGGGTTCCTGATTTAAGCCTGGCTCTGAAATTTCGAAGTTTTAAAAGGGTTTACTACTCAAACATGAAGGGTTTGTGTCCTGTGTGTAAGTTTATTTCTTGCTTATTTTGGATTTTTGGGGTTTGGGCTCATCCAATTTGGAGGTTATGTCTTTTATTTTAAGGCTTGTCGAGCCTGTTCGGGATCATAAGGATGTAAAGTTTGCAGGTTTGATTTTATTTATTTTTTAAGGTTATATAAAAACTCTGACATGATGGGACCAAATGGGTTGCAGATTCGGTTTCAGCGACCCAAAAAAACATATCTTCCGATAGGTTTTGCCAATTTTTTTGTGGTCCTGTTATTAATCATCCTGAGGGGCGCTTTGTTTCGAAGCTCTACAAATGCAAACTGTTAAAATAAGCTTTACCTTCAAGTTTCAATGGGTGCCCATTGTGCCCAATATAAAATAATGGACAAAAATGTGTGGTATCTTTTCCTACTTGTTCGATAGTAGGAATTTTTTAAATAATAATAGTTTTAATAGTAACTTCAAACTTGTTGGATAGTAGTTTGTAACTAAATATTTATGAGATATCCTTTCTTTTCCATGTAGCGGAAGAAGTTTTTTTTCATTAGGAAAATTATTCATAATTTTGAGTATAATAAACATGTTTTATCGCGAAATGAATTTCGACTTATGAATCACAGGGAAACGGCTTTACACACAAAACGAGTCCCGATTTGGAGTCTCTGTTAGCTAGTTTTTCCTGAAACTCCTAGATGTCAAAGTTTATTTCGCGGTAAAATAATAAATTCAGTTATATGTACTAAATACATAATTAATAATTCGAGATTTCAATCAGTTAAGGGGAGCGCAATGATGAAGTTTTTTGACTAGAAACAATATATTGTCATGAGCTCAATAGATTGAAAAACTGGAAAACATAGTAAGATAAATGTCTTGTATTTACACAAATATAAGATAAATAAAAAACAAATATCGACTTCAAAAAGAAATACTTATAAAAGAAAAACTTCCACACTGTATTATTATTCATTATCTCGAGGTCCGAAAACTAATAAATTAGAACCGAGATATCCTATTCCATTATTCCATGTATAGACTATTCAGGTTAAGTTTTAGCCTGCTTTAAGCACTCGTGATTTGTTCAAAGTAAACTTGCCGGTACACTTGGGCCTTGCGGACGTAGGCCTACGGGCAGGACATTCTTCGGCACGAGAGAACAACTTTAAATACGCTATTGGAGTTATACTTACCGCGGCTGCGGGCACCAGACTTGAACTCCAAATGTTAAAAGGTTTGGAGTGCACTCATACCGATTACGGGACCTCGGATGAGTCCTGGATCGTTATTTTTTGTCAAAATCTCCTTGGATTTGGAACCTGGTTTTTGGGTTCCCTCTCTGGAATTGAACCGTATTCCCCATGGTAGGCACAGAACCTACCATCTACAGTTGAGAAGGCAGACATTTGAAAGATGTGTCTCCGGTGTTAGACCATGCGATCAGCAAAATGTTATCCAGAGTAACCAAATACACGATGATGAGCTCGTGAACACCCGGCACCTTTTGGTTTTGATCTAATAACGCTTTTATTAGATCCCTCAGTTTCCGGTCTGAGCTCTGTTTGCATGTATTAGCTCTAGAATTACCACAGTTGTCCAAGGAAATCTGAGTACGATCTAACAAACAAAACTACTTTAATGAGTCTTTTGCGGTTTCACCTTAATTTGGCTTGTACTGAAACATGCATTGCTTAATCTTTGAGATAATCATATGACTACTGGCAGGATCAACCACGAACAAGATGCGGATTCCATATTCAAGCAATGCTTGTACATGGTAGTTTTTGTCTAAACACTTGAGCCAATTAAACCAAATCATGAAGTTTCTCTTAAGAGAAGTTTAGAAACAATAAGAACAAAAAAATAGTGCCTGATAAGATGTCTTGGAATATATGTGAAGAGAAGGAAGAATTTGATTGTAAACATGATACCTATTTTTAAAATGCATTGGAAAATAAAGAAGTATTTGGAACACCAGGTCCAAATGCTGCAACAGACATTGAAAACAAACTAATTATCGATAGCGAAGAAATAGCAAACACTTGGGAATCTCTAGAAACACTAAAATCGGAGGAACAATAGGTAATTATAGCTCAAAAATATAGAAACTTCTACTCGGATGATATAACTACTGCAAAACTGAAGATGATAGACAAAGACAATATACAAATTGTGATGCGATTGTTCAAGACTCTCTATGAGACGGGATGTATCCCTATTGATTGGCTGATGATTGGACATCCACCTTTATAGGAATTTCTAAATAATAAAGAACAAGGAAATGTGGACACTACAGATTAATAAGCCTAAACGAGAGAATGAAGTAATTTTTAATAAAACATGGAGTCAGACAGAGAAAGTATCCTAACTTCATTACTGTTTAATAATGTTTATTTGGATTATATCCTTACAGAACCATTAGAGGGCAAAGAACAAGGAATTCAGGTCAAGGACGAAATCATGAATACCATCATACACCCAGATGACACGGTAATTTTATGTGACAGCCTGGACATCTTTTTGGACTTCCAAAATATCAACCGTAAACCGTCCTCTGAAATGTGAATGCACAGAAGCCGGGGCTATTACATTAAAAACAGTCGTTTTGATGTTTAAACTCATAGACGTTACCTTCTTCTAGGCTCGTGGAGTCAAGATTACATCATTTTAATATTAACTAACTGTGATATGTGGGGGGGGGGCAATCGTAGCCCCCATCGCTCCCCCGTGGATCTGCCCATGCACAGAATGTTGTCAAAGCTTGCATTGATCGGCAGAAAAGTAAATGAAGGAACCAAAGTAGTAAACGCATTGGTTACTGCAGTCCCATGACTGATCTCTAGTTGTTTTCTGAAGGATATTTGTTACATATTTTTTAATGTTTTAGCACTTTCTGGGAAATGACACAATGACACCACAAGTCACGAAATATCTGTATATTTCCGAAATGTTTGGAAATATACAGACATTTCGTGACTTGTGGTGTTATTTCCTAGAAAGTGCTTAAACATTCAAAGTAGTAAAGATCGCTTAACTTGGATATGTACTACGAGAAAAATATGGTATCTTACAGCTCAATTTGAAGGGAAGAGGAGAATGTAGAGATGGATTGGAACGACGCAGGTCTCTTGACTGAAAAATATCCGTGAATGAATTGAAAATGTGGGATAGGTATTTAGTCTGTCGGAGGGGGACCGTAAATGGCACAAAGCAGAAAACGCGGAAGAAACCTTTGCTTCTAAACTAACTTCTCTTTGGTCTAGCGGGTTTGAATATGACTCTTCACAAATCAACCAACAAAATCTATGATTCATTGTTTACGTTATATTACGTATGACTGAGCCCTCAGCAGTTACCGCGCTCTATCTCAAAAACGAGATATTTAAGAAAGTTTACAGACTTTCGGCTTGGAATATATTGACTCACGGATACAAGAACTTATGAGACTTTTGAGTCTATTTATTAATTGTCAAAACAAAGGTTTATTCAAACTCATAGTTTATTATTATCTTTCTTTACTCCCTTTTTTAGCCTGAGACAGTATAAATTCTCCATTAATAAACTTCTGAAGCATGAAACACGAAGCATATTCCACTCGTATCAGCAAAAACTTAAATGTTTTGAATTTTTGATCTCAAATCAGACTTTTTACGACTACTGAAATCTTTCCGAATGAATTCCTTATGGTAAAGGCCGAGTTTTACTTGAATGAGTATCGCAGCACACAAATATAAAACAAAAACAAAACGCTGAATACTTCCTTGTGAGATGAAGCACGAGCAACCTTGAGAAATTCAAGTTCGATTAAAAATTGAAAGTACTCATCAACCGGAACCATTAAATTGTCAAAAAACGGCCTCAGGGGCGCTTGCACATTTGGCACCTACATATTTGGACGGATACATAAATAAGCTTTCTCGATGTGGCGTCAACTTGGCGTTTTTGCAGAAGAAAAAGAAAGTGGTCGCAGTGCCGAATGATATCATCAGCATTATTATTTGAATGTCTGCATTAATATACCTTAATCAATATCTATATGTTTTGGTTTCGGTTATTTTTCTAAGCGAAAGTTGTGGAAATTTTTATTACGTGTTTTGTTATTTGCTATTCTAAGAATTACACTATGTATTTGTTGATTTAAAACTCTATGTAGTAGTCCGAACGAAATAGCAAAATTTCATGCAAAATGGGGAATAGACTTGTTTTTTTATAGAAATTGGGTCTAGACAATATGTATAATAATTGTATTTATGTGTCGAAATATTATCTTGTAAATCTTCCAGTGATCTAGATGTGCCTATCATTTCCTAATCAGAATATGGGCTTCCTATTTTATCAGAGGCGACTTTTCCCTGGAGTGTCAAAGTTCATGGTCATGAATGTAGCTAGTCAGACAAGACTCCTACAACATTATCTTTTTTCTATTCACATTTGGTAAATGTTAACACAATTGCACTGCTAAAAATAGAGGTACATTCTCGCTCCAATTCATCTAAATTCTTTCAGTATCGCTGTTTACCTAAGAAACAAGAGGTGAATGTCAATCTGGAGGAAAGGTAGTGGGTTCTATAGGCATTCTTAAATATCGATTTGTGAAAGTTGAGGAAAATTTTTTAAAACCAATTAAAGGTTGAGAACATGGACTATTTTTCAGTTTTTTCTTTATATCTTAGTTCATATAAACAAATTCTTAATAAATTAAATTTTCTACAAATTTTAAAAATAGTAAGATTGATTCGAATAATAGAAAAATTTAAAAAAATATCTGAAAATTTTAAATTTAATACGAGTATATGATGCAGAAGATGTACTCCGGAATATAGCAGATTTTTTATAGAAGTTATTATTCTTATGAGTCCGTCTTATCAGTGCTTCACAAGAGTAGCAATTAATTGTCGGTTAAAAAAAAGGAAATGGCATGAGCTGCCAAATTTGAATTAACAGATGCAAATGTTCGAATTTATTTGTGCATAGACCATCACCTTTATCAGCTGCTAGATTTTTGTATGTCAGCATTTTTACCATTTCAGAAATAAAAATTCTGTAAACAAGTGAAAAAGAAACATGTTTCCCAGACCTTAAATTTCCCCTTTAGAAAAACTGTTAAAAATGAACGCATAAAAATTAAAGTTGTTTATATGGGTCTTAATTCTCAAATTCAAAAAATAACGATTTAAAACGGTGCAAAAATATTGAAGCAATTCATCTAGACAACTTTATATGCACAAAATAATTCAAACATTTTTATTCATTAATTCAGACTTGGCAGTTGCTGCAATTTTCAGATTTTTCTAAAGCAAAAAATGTAGAGGAGGATTAACTACTTTAAGGAAGATGTCCTTTTATAGAATTTGCAGAAAATTTGAACAAATTTTCAGTACCAAATTTTATTTAAAAAAAAATCACTTTTTTTTCGAATGAAAAATCTAATGGCATCAAAATGTTATTCTAATTAAATTTTGTTAAGAATTTTATTTCCGAAGCCGTGAGCAATGAAGTTGTTGAAGAAAAACTGAAAAATGTCGATTTTTAAACCTCTAATTGTTTATAGATAATTTTCCACAACTTTGTGTCATCGCGTATATTGATACACCTATTATACCATATTGTCTAGCACCCATTTCTAAAAAAAAAACATCTATTCCCTATTTTGCAAGAAATCGCTTAATACTATCTAATCTGTTCTGAGTATAGATACAGTTAAAGCGAATTCAAATAAGGGGGTAGTCTAGAAAAAACGGCGATAGTATATAATCATAAATGTTATAAACACATAAAGATTAAATAAAAATAAAACCAATTTTTCTCAAATACATCAAAAATTAATCACACTCCTCCAAAAATTTACGTCCATAAAGTTTAAAAAAATACCCAAATTAAAATTTCAAAATATGGTGGCTTTTATTCGTTGAAATATGAAAAACACAAAAACGAAAACACTTCGAGATTTACAATTCATTTTGATAGAATGTCACGTGTTTTGGAATACAAAACCTTTACCAAGTTTCACATTGCATGCAAGTATTCTATGCTGAAACACGTATCGTTCTGTCAAAATAAACTGTAAATCTTGAAGTTTATTTTCATTTTTGTGTTTCTCATCATAGATTTACACCAAGTATCAGCCACAACAATTCAATATATGACTTATATTAAGTAAACTTGTTTGAATAGGCTTTACAGTCATATTAACCCAAGATAATATTGTCATTTCTATGCGGGACCCTGTCGAATAATTATACAGGTCTGCAATAAATATGCTATCTGGATATTTCAACTGATTTCTATATATTTAGGTGTTCTGAAATCAAAAAAAAAAAAAAATCAAAAAATTCCAGAACGTCTGGTTATTTTGCAAAGCGCAAAATTTTATTATAATAAAGGGGGTTTTTGGGGTAACTGGAAGTCATAAATAATTAGGTACAATTTTGATTACTGTTTTTAAATGTATACAGGTATGATTACTTTCTACACAAAGAACGCCCCGTGTGAGCTTTTAAGAAACATACACATGTTGTAACCTGAACGTGCCCGCTCCGTTAGTGTATAAAGTGACACGGTACAATTACATGTTAACTCGTCATTGTTTTATTATAGATCTCGTTTTAATATAGTGCAATGTCGTTTGTGCGGAAGTGTGTGAATTCATCTGGCAGTTACTGTTATATTTTGTGGCGAAAATATGGTATTAATGCAACAATAACTATATGCGATTCCTATGTTATGGCGCGAGCAAAATTACCATAGTGATGATTGTTAGTTTTGTTCGTGTAATGTGAAAGGGTATAATTCAAAACGGAAGCAGTCAATTTCATATCCCAGTTTGCAATCAGCTATTCGCCTATCCCAAGGAAACCTATAAGATCTTGGAATTGGTTCTTTGTAAATTAAAATATAAATACCACTGTTGGCAAGTGTGCGGTGATTTAAAAATCTTGGGCATGCTCGGACCACAATCTGGGCTTACCAAATTCCCTTGCTTTTTGTGTCTATGGGACAGCAAAGACCAAGCAAATCACGAGATCAAAAAGTGTTGGTCTTTGGAGAAAAGAACGTCCTGCATGAATTTTTGGTGCCTCCTCATAAAGTTCTTCTACCACCGCTTCACATAAAGCTGGGATTGATGAAGCAAGAAGTCACTTCCAAGAGATGGAAATTGCTTCTAATTCTTAGTATCTAAGTTTCCAGGCCTCTCAGAGGCAAAGGTGTTTTCGTTGGAACATGTGTTAGACAGCCTGTGACTGATCCACAATTCATCACAACCATGAGAAGAGAAGGGTGGATTACGTTTAAAGAGGTCATAGAGGAATTTGTAGGCAGTAACATGGCGCTAACCACAAACAAATCTCCAAAAGAATGTTAAATGAATTTCAAGTTTTAGGTTGCCTAATGGGTTTAAAAGTACATTTTCTTCATTCCTACCTCGACCACTTTCCAGTATATTTAGGAGCTATGTGTGAAGAGCAATGTGAACAATTTCACCAAGACATTAAAGAAATGAATGGAGCGTCTCAATGATGGTAGACTACTGTTGGATACTTCAGAGAGACCTTCCAGATGTTTCCTACAAGCGAAAACGTACCAAAAGAAGTCTCACTTAAAAAAAGAAATGTATTTAGTGCTTACTACTGAATGTACTTTAGGTGAAGAAAAAATTTTGTTGCGCCATATTATAAATTGATTTTTTTAGACTTTTGTCATTTTATGATGATAACTTGTTTAACATAAATACAAACCTTGCCAGAAATCGTGAGGTTCTGTGACAAAATGAAAGTCATTATCGGATTCGGCACACCTAATACATATGAATACTAAAAAACCTCTCACTTATTTTTTGTGCTAGACTTTTGTTATTTTTGTCAGGGCTGATCCAAATTGAACTTTGGGATTTGCTTCCTGAATAAAAATAAAATATTGGAAAAAATCAGAATTTTATTGCTATCAATACAAAGTACAAACTTAGCAGTTTGGTATGAAATATGTCAGCTAAATGCCCAACTTTTTAGCGAAGTTTTTCATAACTATTTCGCTTAAATGCGGCATTATTTCAGCAATTGCATGTTTGATGTTCCCTTATAGTTCCGGAAGCAGGTTTGTTTCGATAAACCCTTTCCTTCAAATAGCCTCACAGAAAAAAGTCTAATGGGTTTAAATCACAAGACCTCGGTGGCTGATCGATGAATTTCGCCTGTTATGTAACATGTGGGTCCGTCATGTAACTCTAGTTCAAATTGTTGGTTTCATTAAAAAAAAGCCGTGTAGCATCTTCCGATAACATACCCTACCGACAGTAACAGCGTTGTCAATGATTACTCCAGCTTCTTGTGCACATCCAAGAGGGCATTTTTGTGGATGGATTATTTTTTCTTAATAACATGGAGATTTTCAATACCCTAGATCGATAATTTTGGCAATTCACTAAGCCATATGAATAAAACTTCAGCAGTCTATGTTCGCAAAAAGTCGATGAGTTGGAGTGTTAGGTTCTTCAGGCACACTATCACTTTTGCGAGCAACATTTTAATCTGAACAACCTCTGCGTTAATTTTTGATCGACTGTTTCAAAGTTTTTTAAATGTAATCGTTATTGATCCATAATGAACTAGCTATGTGTTTTGATACCAATTAGAAAATTTCAAAATCCCAACGATCACACAATTCAAATTCAAATGATTCAAACATAATTGAATATATAATAGCGTATTGAATAGCGATGACTAGAAGACATGTCTCTCCTAAAAACAATATTTTTAGAGTGCAAACGGCTTCTAATTATAACCACAAGGAATTACAAGTAACATAGATTTGGAAGGGTGTTACCATCTGGTTTCGTTGAAACTTCTAGATATCACTATTTAATACATGATTTAAGCTCAAGGGGTGATTTAAAAAATTCCTATCCGAACCAGTGATGTAATCTGTTGCTGTTTCGTTGCTAATTTGTTGCTCTAATTTTGTAAATCTCGCCAAATCCGTAAAACACTTGGTTTTGTAGCTTAAAGGACCAGGCACCTTTCTTATGGAAAAATAGACTTCCGTCAAATTGTTTGAAATTTTGGTATGTTGTAGAAGTTGATGTTCTAACAAAAAGAGTCCATGGGCTCAAACAGATTCTATGACTAGTTTTCGAGATACACGATGTTAAAAATCGGAAATGCCGCATTTTTAATATCAATTATCGCATGATAGATGTGTTTTATTTCCGGTTAGTGGAGAAATTGTGATTTGTACATTATTGGACATAAATATTTCACAAAATAATTTTGCTGGAGTACAGGGAATTTCAAAAATACGTAACTTGTGCTATTATGAGAAATCTGATACGATAAAGGTGACATTTCCGAAGTTTAACACTCTACATCTCGAAAACTAGTCATACTATTTTAATAATATTCACCTCAGTAAAACACTGAACATTTGTTAACGTAAAAATGTAATAACATACAGAGTTGACGAAGAGAATTTACAAAATAGATTTAAAAAATACATTTTTTTAATATGTATAGTTTTTGCAATCAGTACAAATTTGAATAAAAAATACCATGTCGTTTAAATTTTTTAACTAATTTTTTAAATTAAGTTTGTTAATGTGTTTGCCCATCGCGGTTATCTAATATCTATACACTCCTCAACACCTGTTGGCATTGATTTAATAAGGTAGTCTATTTATTCTTGAGCAATACTATCCCAAGACAAAGTCCGTTTGGGACTGTGGAAAATTTCCGAGCCTTCTACCCATTATATCACAAACATGTTCTATAAGCGAAAGATCGAGGTATCTGGGCAAAGCATTATCTTGTTGAAATAAGGGATTTATGAGCCGATTAAAATAGAGTACATACGGCTACATCACTTCCTGAAGATAATGTTGCCCTGAAATCTTGCCTCGAACAAAGGTGACCTACTTCCATGTGCAATAGCACCCCATAACATAACGTCTACCTCTAACCCTTCTTCGGCCATCATGTCAACCCAAGCAGAATAGAGATTCATCAGACAAGACGACCTGATGTAATTCCACATTCCAATGTTGTCGTTCTCTGCTTCACTGTAGTCGTTGTCTTCGATGCTCAGCAATCAGAGGTAGCATAAGATGGAGTCGATAATGCGGCAATCCAAAATACCTTATACGGCGGTAAACCGTTCGGATACTTACAAGATGGCCTTGTTCTCCTAACCAAACATCACACAAATTTCGAGTTGTCGAATATCGGTCTCGTCTTAAACTTTATTTGTGCCCCTTCAACATCCGGTTCCTACTCTTCTCCTATTTTGAGTAGTATCAAACCACGCTTGACAACATCCCATAACAGTAGTTGGATTTCTGTTCGTGCGCTTACCGATTTCTCGAAATGAAAACCCCAATAATTCGACCTCTTTCAAATACACTTAGCTGGTGATACATTCGGCGTACACGAATTCTATGCATTTAAACATTACTAAACATC
The DNA here is from genome assembly GCA_034190945.1 of Octodonta nipae. NCBI lineage: Eukaryota > Metazoa > Arthropoda > Insecta > Coleoptera > Chrysomelidae > Octodonta > Octodonta nipae. The sequence goes on along the minus strand of CM067217.1, from coordinate 166,988,580 downwards.
GATTCTGGATGTCATCAAAAAGTTTGTTTTTTTGGCAAATTAATAAAATGTCTACAATATTAATTGATAAAACAATGACATGAAAAAAAATTAACCAAACTTTACCAAATTTTAATCATTTACTCCTTACTATAGCATCTATGTTTTACCAAAACAATATTAAATTTAAACATATCCTACTGGGTGTTGCGATTACTTTGTCAGTGCGTATAACTCCAAAAACAATTACAATTTCAGCTATTTGAGCAGAAAAACAATTTTACTAAGGAATTGGTGGAGTTTAAATTTGTAAAAAATATCAATTCAAAATTTTTCAGGATAGATAATATGGCTACTTTGCTTTTATGTACGATTATTTGCTAACAATCCTTGGTTGTAACTGAAAAAAATTGATGTGTCATGATTTCATTTTAGGTTTCAGACTACTCAAAACTTGATATTACGAATACCTTCTTTAGTATTAATAATGAACAAGTTTTTTGTTTTATTTCAAATTGAGTAGACACAGTGGATATACAGACAAATTGTAAAACTTCACTGTTTTGAAGTTAAATCCCATCAAAAACAGAAATGTGAAAAATGGCAGCCACATTCAATATTAAGAATATACGTAGTTGTCGGCTTTGGTGACAAAATAATTGAGATCTAAACTTTCTTTTGTTTTTTTTTTCTTATACAACGTAGGATAAATTGAAGCTCAAGGTGTGACTTGGCCAGTTTTGGCATATAAGTTTTCGTAAATTTGGCTAATCGACTTGTTTATGTCATAAGCAAGTTACTGGTTTTATATTATAAGGTCAACATATTTTTGTTTCTAAAAATTTGGTGGACAGTAAGCACTAGCCAAGTTAAATCTTGAAAGTAAATTTCTTCTGCGTTAGTTATCTACTTTGTATACATGTTTCCAGTGTTCAAATTTTAGAAATTATATAGTTTTAAATAGCCTACATTGTTGTAGCAGAAAAACCAAGAGATTGTATTTTTAATTTATTTTAGAATGGTGTATGTTTTTATAAGTAAGTTGCAGGATTATCTACAGAACTTGGCACCCATTTAACTCTCAATTCATTTGTAGGCGAAGTCGGCAACCTCAAATATTTCTAAAATTTACCTTGGCTTCCCTTTTTCACATTTATGTTTCTGATGAGATATCATTAATTTTTGTAAAGAAATTATTATTCTTCATCATGTAAAAGTGATATGTAACATGAAACTTTCTTTCTGCGTTCACTGTTATTATAAATTTGAAAGGAGCTTGGTGATGATTATCAAGTTTGGCATGTTTAACCCTTATTCACATTTCTTACAATTTTTTTCATTTTTGATATTTCTTGACATCTTTGAGATTTTTAGATATTTTTGATATTCTAATACAGTCTTTCATTTTATGTTTTTGACATTTTTCACTTTCACATTTTGGTCTTTGTTGGTATATTTGACAATTTTGACCTGTTTGCCATTTTAAACATGTTTTACATCTTCGACGTTTTTTGACACTTTGAACTTCTTTAAAACATGAATTATTTTGATATTTTTTGGTAACGCATGACTTTTCGACAATTTTTGATAATTCAATTTTATAACTATTTATAACATTTTTGAAATTTTCGGTATAAATTTTAAATTTAAAATCGGAAAAATTTACTCTTTTACATACCCAGGTGGACGCCAAATTTCTAGGTAATCTGGAAGTGATCTATATGTCAGTTTGTCAGTGATAAAGACAGAAATTCTCTACGCAGAAAATTTAGTGTTGTCACATTGGGAAAATTAAATTTTCTATACTCTCTTCTAACCAGAAACAAAATATATTATATATATTGTCTTGCGTACAAAAGAATGACACCTCGAAGAGAGTGAATATCTCTGACAGGTGAAGTTAACCTGAAAATTTCATCGTGTTATTCTAACCTAGCAATTACGGGTAACAGCAATTACATGTGGTAGTTTCCCCGAAAATCCTAGATGTCGGTCTTTACAACTTGCGTCTTTAAAACTAAATTTCCCAGTAATATTTCAAGATACAAATACAAGAAATATTGTCATAAGAGGTATAATTTTATAATAAATTGAAGATTTTGTAGCAGTATATGCAGTTCGATCATCCTTTTATTAACCGTTTTATCAAAAATAAATAAATAAATAAAAGTATGAAATCCATTAATAAGTGTACAATACCTAATATACAGAAACTCATGATTTTAATGTCTATACCAATAATTATGGTTAATAATTTTGCCGTAAAAGAGGGATCCAAGATCAAATATTTTGTATATAAAGTTTTGCATGCACTTCTGTACATTTTTGTTGAAAATTCTTATTTTTTTTTTCTAAATTATTAGTTTCAGCATTTTTGGAGATATTTAGTAAGTGGTAAAAAAACTAAGGACTAATTTTGTTCTAGAGTGATAAAACTAACTTATAAATTTACCCATGAACCAGCATTTGAAAATGTACATTTTTATAGAAATGTATTTGAATATTTAGTGAATAAAAGAATTTTCAACAATTGTAGCAATAAATTTTGAGAAAAGTTGTTTGCAAAGATAATTACATAAATTCTGTAAAAAAGTCAGTGAAAACTAAGTAATATTCTTCTTTATAATGTACCATTTTGTTATATATTATGTAATAATTGTTGGTATAGGCTAAAGCAATGTTAAATAGGAACTAGTTTAAATGAAAGTATGTTCCATAAACATTAACAATAACATAAACTAGAAATTAAACCACATCTTAAATCTGCAAATAAATGTCATCTTCTGATTGGAGACTATATTTTGATGAATATATGTATGTTCTTGCTGAATTGTGGACGAACCAGGGCTCGTTTGTAACAACTCTCTCTGTAACTCTGATCATGATCTTGCACATCTTTATCTCGATGTGGAGTATGCCGATCTGGTTGAACATTCCTTATGGACCTTGGATTTCGTCGAATGGGGTAAACAATATCGTGATCCCCTTAACAGTCTTATGGGGAATCACCCCATTTGGGTTGTATAAATTCTTACCACTTGTTGTAATCCAGTAGAATTTGCTTTAAATTCATGCTTTTGCCAGTGATTGAGAACAATGCTTTGCAACTGTTGTGTAATCATTAATTTCTCTAAGAGGTCTTGCTGGTATCAGTCTCCTACCATTATTCACAGCTAATCTGCATATCACCAGAAACCGCTGTATGTACCGAACAACTTTGAATAACAGTTCTATAACTCAATATTATTGCGAGTGGTTTTACAAGTGAACCTTTGGCAATACTGCACACCACTGTTTATATTTGATTGTTCAACCTGCCATCTTTCGTCAAATGCGCTGACCATACTGGCAACTTTTTCCTCTTGCCTTGTCTGGATGAGTTTTTTTCTCTCTGGTCCAGAATGTTCAACAACTTTTCGTACAAAATACTGGAATTTTTTTTTAATTTCTTGGTCCTGTTTATCTATAATTTCTGGTCACACCTTTTATTGACTACTCGTTCAAAAAATTATTCTTCTATTCTGTACTTCTGACACCTACGGACTGGTACGTAAATAGTTAACTAATTAATCAGTGCATTCTATTACTTCAGACCGCTTTCAGTTTTACATTAGTTTTACGATGAATAGAAAATTCTACTTTACAAGTAAATTGTATTCTAACTATGCATAGGGTTGTATTTATGTACATAATGAGGCTTATGTAGAAAATTCATGTTCATTCCTTAAAAGTAATATTATTTAGAATCTAAGCGATTTCAACATAACCTAGGCTAAATATGTTCCAATGGCATTCTCAAATAAAAAAAAAGCCAACAAAGCTTAACATCTTTTCGGGGATTAACTCCTCAAATACCAAATATATATTTTGGTTGTTCACAAGTATTTCGGAAAAACAGTTAAAGTAAATTTCTCTCAGTTAATTGATGGGCAGAGTTTTTCTATAAAAAGGTAACTAGTGTACATGCAATTTTCACAAATTGTCTTTACTACACTTTTCGATTATTTACATTATCTGATCTTCAAAAATCCTCCTGAGGAGAAAAAAATCAAGTGAATGATTAAGATAGATCTTTACCTCATGCAGAAATTACTTAGCACCTAACTAATTACAACACAATTGTTTCACGGAGACATTTTGATACTGAAGCTCATCTTATAGTCTGAGACAGATTCTCAGAGGACTTTGTATGCTATTTCAATAGACTTCATTTCTAAAGTTCTGCTGTTTTAATTCAAGTATTTCCTCAACTTTTTCATTTGTTCGTTCAAGTCCTCATTCCTTGAACCATCATATGCTGATAGATAAATTCAATTAAGTGGTCCATGCAAAAGATGTCAGTGAAACCTTATTTACGTATGAAGAAATAAAGTTCGACATGCAAATCCCAGGTAATACTATTTTATTCTTAGGAAAAAGCATACTAAATCCAACTTAACTATATCAAATGAACGGGAAACATTCATGTATCAATACCAACACCAATTAACGACTTTTTACTGTTTTAATAGCGTATATATAATACTAAATACAATAAAGGGAATACCCATTTATACTGGTGGTTTCAACAGACTTAGGAGGAATAGTAAGAGATGCCAACTCTAAATTGTTTTACTGGAATTCCGATGCATATGTATCTATATTGTTGTATGTTTTTAAATATAGCACTATGTATATTAGTATATATTTGAATATCTCAGTCAAAGTATGACTTCATGTATAACATATGGTACCTGAAATGCACCATTTGGATGTCATTTGATAGTTTGTCAAAATGTTGACTTCTAGAAACAGTTGAATATTAGAGGTGTCCTGTTCGTTGAAGGTTATAATTAGGGGAAACTATTGACCATAATGATAATGATGAACTCTCTTTATTATGCCAGATATCGTCACTCCAATTTTTTAAAATTCAAATGGATAACTTGATTTTTACAAATCAAATCCCCACATTTGTTCACGTTATCTTAATTATTTTCTTTTCGTCCGATGTAAAGTTATGTGTAACTGTTTCTGTTTCTATAGAAATCAGGGAATCAAAATTTTACTTATTATTTATACAATATTTTTATTATAAAATGCCGTGGAGTTTAGTTACACGTACAATCTAATGTAAAATTCCATTTCATTTCCTACGATGTAAGATTAACTGTGTCTGTCACTAATATTTTTCTTCTAATCCTCAATTCCTTTTTACTATGGAGTTTATTGCAACATTCAAAAGAAAGTTGGCCATGAAAAACAAACAGTAAACTTCTGTCACCTTAACTTCACTCTGACAATAATTTTATTTGTTCTCATTGCTAAATTAAAGTACTGAGAATGGCGAATTTTACTGAAAATTTCTTGGAGAAAGAGTTAAATATCTGCTATTGGCATACCGAACATACAAAGCAAGATAACCTGATCGTGAGCGTCATCCAAGAGACTCTTTAAAATCTTTGGGAAAGTTTCAGGCTACAAGAATTCTTTGCAACAAATACGAAAGGACAACATTAATGATAATTTAGTATTCTAGCTGCTATAGAAGAAAATCCTACGTGAGAATCTTGCAACTTGAGACCGATTTTAACATAAGCAGAACTCTATTAAGAAATTTATATCAAAACATAAATACCATCTTTAACTATGCCCAAGAGCTTTCAGAGGTGAACTTTCAAAACGGAATTAATTTTAGCAAATGGGTGGAGCAAAAATTGAATGAAAATTTGAATTTTTGCCTGAAATCTTATTTACGATCAGTTGTACTTTTCATCGCAAAGGATTCAGTTCTCGTTTAGCAGTTTTGTTGTTGAGTTAGCCTCATTATAATAATCTAATGGTAAGCTAGATTTTTCTTTTCGACCTCTTATTCCTTCTCTGCACATTTCCCTTTCATTTCTACGTAGTGTCCACGGCCAACTTGTATTTTGATTTAAGTTCATTTCATTTAAGGAGTACTCTGATGAAGAAATTATTACATGTTACAACCAGCATTATAGATCGAGGGGTACAAACGTCGTAGTTCTACAGTGGCCACTACATACTCAACTTAAACTTCTATATTTTGGGTATAGAATATTTAGGAATAGGTTAGGTCTTACAGTTTTATGAGGCACTATTTGAGTTAATATGTGACTATATTGTTTAAAGCTACAACGATTGAAAGCTTCTAGCTTTTCTTTGACTGGAGTATTTTTTGAAATCTGTTACAAGCTAAAACATGTATAGCTAACAGTGAAGATCATGGCTAATTCTCTCAATATGAGCAATTTGAAATCTACGAGTATTGTTAATTAAAACCGCAAAACCAGACGATTTAGAATGTTAACTCAGAAAGAGTGAATGCTATCCACAACCCAATAGGAAGAAGTGAAGTCTGAAAAACAAGACAAATCAACTCTAGCAAAAAGCATCATGAGAGACAAACTGACACGATACGTTCTACACACAAACCTCAAGAAACAAAATACGTCTCTAAAGTTAAAGGGCGATATGACAGAGTAGACATAATGTATGGGGAAATCATAATAGGCGGGAACAAAGCAATTGAAAAAAGTAACAAAAACGAAACAAAGAACAAAAATTAAATTTATGGAATATGAGGTACGTGTAAGAGAAATGACTCACCAAACTAGAAGCATGCACAAACATTAAGAAGGAAATACTAAATGAAATAATCAGTAGCCGAATTAAATAGAGAAAATGATAATAAAAGAAGATACACCTCTGAATGTTCCAAGGCGAAAAGTCATGACATGTTAAAAAGTCATAGAAAAAAAATGTCAAAAATAAAGTTTTGAAAGTGTGAACGAACAACAAAATAAATAACAACTAATGGAGGTTTCTTGAAAGGATTTTTCACAACCCCACACAAATTTCCTAAATAAACTAGACGAGGGATCCGAGAATATTGCTCAGACAAATGAAAATCAAATTATGCTAGTAGTTGGAAAAGGGAGACAAAACAGCAAAACTGTATTGAAGACTTTATCTACTAGAAGGAATGACAACACGCCATTGGGAGCTCCAAAAGATTCGAACAGAAAATGAAACTAACTGCCACCAGCTATATAAAAGCATTCTTTAGTAATTAATAAAACATTCCGCTCTCTGATATTTGATTTGTTCAGAAATAAGAATTATATATTTTTAAGCTTCTATGGACATTTTTATTTCCCCAATAATATTCTTTAAACGTGTCCTTCTGGAAAAATCTCTAATTAAGGAAACTATTGCCAAGAATTTTTTTATTTTATTCGAAATAATAGCAAACAACTTTTCTCAAAAGATAATTTAACACAGCAAAAAAAAACATGGTGTCTCTTTCACCAGGAGTTCTCGAAGAATGTCCCTTGGGAGCAACATGTGAATTTTTCCTCAGTTGCTGGATGTCCGGAGGACTACTCGATCTTCCTTGTAAAGGAATTCTAGCAGGTTGTTGCTTTAAACGTGGCGTTTCGAAAGCTGGTTCTACTGGAGGTGTGGGTATAGGAACAATAGAGGCACCTCGAGAAGTCGGAAAAAGTCAAGTAGGAGCCTTGGAAGATATAAGTAAGTTTCGTTAAAAACCATCTAATGAAATTTGAAATAAATTTGTAAATAGTATGCAGGAAAACTAAATCTTGAGGTAAATGGCAATTTCCTTAATTGTATTTGAAAAACAGTATTAGCAGTATAACAAGTTATCCTATTAATAAATGTGTTCGCTGTACACAATGATAAACCAAGTAATTATTAATTCGTTATTATCTAAAAATGGAATTATGTATATCAAATTTGATTTTTTTCTGTAAATCCTTAAAAATTATGAATGTTGACAGTGATTTACAAGTGAATTGACAAACAAAAGCAAAAATGTACATTCTTTTGCTTATAAAATGTATTTACTCTATTATTTTTAGAGCAGATATTTGAGTTTAGATGTAGAATAATGAAGTTTTGATTTTTTATTACTATTAATGCAGTTTTGATTTTTTATTAATACTAATGGTCGCCCAGTGGTCGAAATTAGACACTATTTCATGAAATTGTAATAAGTATATTTTTATAAGAAACAGAGTTGTGGAGAAATCGGGGAAGTAATGTAATAACCAAAATTGTTCACTCATATTGACAAATTGCAAAATATTCGACATAATAATTGGAAGAATGTTCTTTGCAACCTAAAAGTTTGCTTCATTTGGGGTTTCAATCAAGTTTAGGAATATTAAAGAAAAGAGAGGACGAACAACCCTAGGAGAATTTAAATATTTTATACATTCTCTATTGTTCGCTGTATGACAATTTTTTACACAACACCTTCGGAAAGGTTGTGATAATAATATATTAATCAAATAATTAAATTCACATTAAAAACAGAATATTTAATATGAAAGTTACTGCAACGCGTCCGAAAAATCAATACTGATCTACTACATTGACTACTTTACCACTAAACACTAACAACGCTAGCATGCCACTTCCAGAAGTACATGCTCGAAGAATATAACAGCATCTAACGATCGTTCCCTCCATGTATAATTACTCAATGTTTTGAGTTTTGACCGTCTGGCGGCGGCGGCACTCTTAGTTGTTTGGCATTGACAGTATGGACGTAAATAATGAATTTGTATTATATTTTATTTAATGAATGAACCAATATTATAAATTAATATTAGCATTCTTCACTAAAGGCCTTCAGTAGCTACTAAACAAAACAAAAGTGAAGAAAATTGGTTCAGAGACAGAGGAGAAAATGGTACCAAATCGTTTTGTCTTTGCCAATTTATATATAGATTAACAACCCGTTAACGTTACAGAATCAACATTATTTTAATTTCCGTAAATAGGACTCAATCACTAAAATATTTTGGTCTTACAAATAAATCTAGTTATTCCATTATTCCATGCACACAGCATTCAGTTGAAGTTTTAGCCTGCTTTAAGCACTCTAATTGGGTCGGACCGTGGTCCTTGCCGACTTAAGCCCACCGGCAAATTCGACTACGAGCTTTTTAACCACAACAACTTTAATATACGCTATTTACAAAGCTGGTACCTTTGTCTTTTATACATGTGTGTGACTTTCAGTATGCTTTTTATTTCCGCTATAGTCCCTTTGTTAATATTTTTTGCTTTACGGTCACTATTCTGTTGTTCCTTGTTTTGCTTTGCTGGTACCAAATTTTAAATTGTACAAAAAAATCGGAAATATGGACTGAATTGAAAAGTTGACACAAAATAGATTCAGAGATGAAAGATATTGTATGTACGAAATAATATGGCAGATAATAGTACTACAAATTTTCTGGGGGTTCATAAACAATTTTTATACCGAAAATAATCCTTTATTTCCGCTCCATAAATTCACAATCAATAACAAACTACTTTTCTTAAACTAAGTAAGATCAGTCAAACTCCCACACCTGCCCCACTATTGTCCTGTTCCTTCTGTGCGAAGGCATTTGTAATCCATCTTCGTTGCTTTCGAAGATTTCCCGTTAATACTCGAAATTTGTCCCGATCAGAATCATCTTCTCCATGATAGGGAGCCAGTCGATCCAAATGGATCATCTTCACCTTGACCCTTGAATTTCGGCGAATGTAATAGACCACGTCGTTGATCCTTTTAACTACTTCATATGGTCCATCCCATCGGCATACTCGATAATTTCATGAGATGGGCCAAATCACATGGCAGTGTCCTTTCCGAATAGTGGAGTCAGTCCTGTGCTGTTGTGTACGGCTGAGCGATAAGCCGACAGTAATAGGAGAATATGCTCATCCCGATCACGCTGGTTGTTGCTGACGACCTTGGCTAGATGTTGTATCAAGGTCCTGTTGAATGCACCATTTCATCCGATTGTAGATGCAATGGTGTGGTTCCTGTTTTCTTGATGCTCAAAGCAACATTCCTTCTGGATTCAATGTTACGCTCTTGGTTCGAATGTGATTTTGAGGGGACAGTAAACCAGTTGAATAGCTGTTCCACTAGCACACTGGTTGTCTCATGATTGGTTATGACGTACGCCTCAGGCCAATTACTAAAATATTCTATAGTGACCAGAATGTACTTTTTACTCCTTTTGGACTCGGGAAATGGACTTGCGACATCTGTAGATATTCTTTCAAATGGGACGGCCACATTCTACTGCTGCATTCATCCCTTTATCCTTATCGTTGAGCTCTTACTGGCTGCACAGGTGTCATAGGTTTCTGGCCCCAGGCACTGATGCCTTCCATGCAATTTACCCAGTAACATCGATGGCGAATTTTATCCAGAGTTTTATGCCCATTATATACTTCGGTCAGGACGGCGGGCTCCTTTTTCAACTACCAGGTTTTTCTGCCAACATTTCTTTCCCATCTGTCTTCAACATTGAACTCTTTACTCTTAAAGAGTTGCACTGGACCTACAATGACTGTTGGACCGTTGCATAAGCAAGGCTAGAAAGAGAGGACAATAGAAACAGTAACAGGATATTTCACTTGTTGGGTGGAAGCAGCCAATGAACAACATGCTGATCATATTTCATTGGAAGCAACTCCCAACCGAGCCTCTTGCCCACTCTACTGCCCTCCCTCTCTTTAGTCTTATTGCGACATTTTTGCACTACAGGCTGAAAGTACAAGCTCTAAGACAGAGAGAGCAAGAGGCTATTTCACTCGATTGGTAAGTGCAGCCAATGAGCTTATTGGATGCAGTTCCCAATCGAGTGAAATAGCCTCTTACCCTCTCTATTGTCCTCGCTTTCTAACATTGGCACGAAATTTATGCACTGCATGCTATCTCTAGTAAGTAAATCCTCTAAGTAGGTTCGCTACTAGCATAATCAATAGAAGGGTTAAACTTGCATGAGTAAATACAGAAGAAACTCAATTATCCTCAAGTCTAGATAAATTTGGAAAATTGTATTTGTTCTTCACTAATTAACAGTAACTCGTTGTAAAAATCTTTTGTGGTTTATCGTATATTCATTGAAGTCCTATAAAGTATGTGCTAGGCGAAATTTAGCCTAGCCATACAGGTAGATTGCATAGAGATAATACAGGGCCCCACTTAAGTTACATGTACTTAACTTTTACAATATACCAACAGTATTACAAATAACAAGGGCTTTATAGACAAGGAGTACCACACAGCAATAACTTTCTAATTCAATTATTTATATATATGCTACTATTGATGTGGATGGTTTATATATTTTTCTTAATATCCTGCCTTATTCAAGAAATCATTTCCTTACTTAGGTTAGGAATTTGTTAAAGTACCTTACACTTTAACAAATTCCTAACCTAAGTAAGGAAATGATTTCTTGAATAAGGCAGGATATTAAGAAAAATTTCTCAGATGATATGAACGAAACGGCAACACCAATTCTGAACATTTTGGATTCTGACTGCGTCTTATTTTTTAATGAAAGGGCCATATTCTATGTCATCATAATTAAAACGAAATAAAACTAAAGAATTCATTAATAGGTCGCATAAGATTGTTTACATGAGAAACGAATTTCAAATCTCTATCGAAAATAATACCCAGATGCCGAACACTTTCTTTAAATTGTAAGGCTTTACCATTGGCAAGAACAGATGTTATTTTTCACAAGATTTTGACGCCTTCCCTGAGCTGTTAAATGTGTTCTAGTGCTATTTAGATTTAAAATATGTTTGCTGGAAAAGGTGATTATTTTTTTCTAGTTAGAGTTAATACATCAGGTCGTCAGCAAAACTTATACTTTACAATGCTGAACACATCTGTGGAATAACTTAAGAAGAACAGTGGGTTAAAGATGGACCCCTGGGGACATCTGAGGTAACTGCTTTTTGTGATGAAAATGAGCCATTGACTTGTACGATCTGCCTACCACCATTAAAGTAAGATTGAATGAGAGTAAGAAATTCACAGCTACGTCCAGAATATTTGAGTTTTGAGCAAAGTAAACTCTGATATATCATGTCAAAGGCCATGGAGAAATCTAATAGTATCAATCAGAGGAAGTACTGTGAATTTTACGAAATCCAGCTTGAAAATTTTATAATGTACAAGTGTTTGCAGTAGAAGGTAGAAATGAGTAATATATTTCTCTCATATATTTCTTTCTGAATTGGCGAAAGAAGCTACCGAAGATAAATACATTATGGAAATATTAAGTATTTTTTATCGTAAGTACGAATTTATAGCTGACACAAAACGTATTTGTGCGGATAGAAACTTCAAAAGTAAAGTCATCATTGGATGCAATTATGGCAAAATATTGATAAAACCGTTTACTCAAAACATGTATTTATAAATGGCTTATTCTTTGTTTCGATCACTGTTGTATGCCCGTCAGACATTATAAAATTTCACTTTCAAAGAACCGTCCATGTAAATCGACGACATATGTTCGTCGGCCTTGCCGAATAATTTCTATTAATTATATCGTGTTTACTAATGAATTACTCGACTATTACATACATCACAAGCAGCTAACAAGTGACAAGATAGTGTAGAATTAATATGATTACCAGCTCATCACGTCATGTGATGCGTTAAATTAAATGCAGCGTGTGTGAAAGTGATTTTCACTTTTAAATTGTACTCGCAGTGTCGAGTGAATTTATTGTATTTCATATTTTCAACGCGTTGAAAAACTAGCGGATATTTTTCTATGAAAATATGTTCTTTTATTAATAGCTGCATTGTAAGGGTCTTTAAATCACCTGCTTCATTGTTTTACTTTGATCGAAAAGTAAAAATTGCTAACTTACAACACTTCAAAGTTAGAGTGACCTTTAGAAAAATTTGCGAAAATTATATATTTGCATCTAAAGAATTGCAACAATTTTAATAAATTAAAAATAAAGTAAAAACTATACTATAATGTTATCAGAAAGGAAACAAGTATTCTCAAAAAAAGTAAGCACAGAGGCTCTTGGCTATCTAACTATCTTGATCTAATAAGATTGATAAAAGCAGCCTATAATTTTCCTGGATATAGTTAAAGATTTCGACACGGTAAACCACATGTTATTGCTTGAGAAAATCTGTAACTATGGCTCAGAGGAAATGCTCATAATGGGTTATCATCTAAACAATGGTGTTTACGATATTTGTCATTGCGAATCCTTTTAATTTTTTTATTTCTTATTCATTTTGTATTAATACCATTGAAAACGGGTCTGATTTAGACCTTGAAACGTTTGAACTTTTGAAATATACAGACTTTCAAGTTTATGTGGTGTTATTCTCAAAGAACTCAGAAAAACTAAAAACCAGAGATGCCACAATTATCATTCAGAAAACAATAGACATTAGCGTGTAAAAATTAACAATGTGACTAGAAATTTGTGAAATTAAAATTGGAGTTTTAGGGTTACTGCTCTATATGATTAATCTTCTGAAATCTATACCCAACAAAATTATGCAATAACATAATAAAACGAGTAGAATACTGCAAGTTAATAAATCTACGATGTTATCTCTAGGCTAGAAATCTAGGCACTTGAAAGAACAATATTCTGGTTGTTTTGTGAAGTTTGTTTGTGACTTTATTTTTATGATTTCTTTTGTAAATAACACCACACTTGAGAAAGAAAGGCTATATATTCCAAAAAATTAAAGGGTTTAAAAACCGTTTTAACCTGATGTGTCACGAGTATTTTCTCCATGCGATCCGTTGTTTTTTTATATACATGACAAGAAAGTTGTCCCTAAAGTTTCAAGTGACGGTTGATCTTTTCTCAGATTAGATTTCTGTCGCGATTTTAAGAACCTATTTATTTCATAGGCAGATGAATTATAATTATAATAATTATTCACCTGATCCACGAGAGTCTTGACTGCGGTACTTTTTGGACTAAGTTGTTGATTGTAATTCTTGTGGAGGCAAGGCCGTAGCCAGAAAACTTTATGGATAGGTTGATGACTCTGACACATTTTTTGAAGATAGATAGGGCTGTGCAAGGAACTTTGGAGAAGGTTAAGCGGAGTTAACTGAAAAACTTTCTCAGAAAATGGGCTGTTCTAGGAAATCTTAAGAAGGATAAGCATTGCTATCTATTCATTTATTTCTAGTATACGAGGGCTGCCTTTTATATTTCGGGATAAGAGAACAAAAACAAATATTAATCAACGAAAATCGCTTTATTGTTTTTCAAAATATTCCCCATGAAGATCTATACACTTTTGCATGCGTTTGAACCAATTGTCGAAGCACTTTTTCCACTTGACTGATTGAGGTATATCCAAAACATGCATTCTGAACGCAGCAACGGTTTCTTCAGGTGTCGAAAAACGTTGACCTCTCAGTTTGTTTTTTACGTACGGGAATGAAAAGAAGTCATTTGGTGACAAGTTAGGACTATACGGCGGATGACTCATCGAATCGATGTTTTGAGTGGTCAAAAATGCAGTTGTTTGAGCCGATGTGTGAGAGCTCGCATTGTCGTGGTGAAGAGTGATCCGTCTTCGGCGGTTGGTTTTCCTCATTTCTTGGCAGACAACTGGCAAACAAATGGTTGTGTATCACTCAGAATTGACTGTTCTGCGTTGTTCTAGTGGTACGGTTGCTACATGTCCAGTTTTTCCGAAAAAACAGGTGATCATTTGCTTGGAAGTGATTCGTGCGCGAACAACTTTTGTTGGATTCGGCTCATCTTGAAACACCCATACAGTCGACTGCTGTTTACTTTCGGGCTTATACGCGTAAATCCACGATTCTTCACCTGTCACTATGTCATAAACGTGTCTTGAAGCACCGCGATCGTATTTTTTGAGCTTTTCTTTCGACCAATCGACATGAGCCTTTTTTGAACGATTGACAAATTGTGTGGGATCCAACGCGAACAAATTTTTTTGACATTCAAATGTTTATGCAATATTGAATGTATGCTGGTCCCACTAATGTGTAAGGTTGAGTCAATCTCACGATAGGTCACATGACGATCTTGCAATATCAGTTCGTGCACAGCATCAATGGTTTCCGGAACAACAACTGTTTTTGGACGACCTTCACGAAATTCGTCTTGGAGTGAACTACGAACTCGATTGAATTCACAATACCATCGAAAAACAGTTCGTCCTAGATGGAGTTTCATCGCCAAAAATTAAATTAAGTTCATCCTTGTACTCTTGCTGACTTAATCCACGTCGAAATTTGTAAAAAATAATGGCATGAAAATGTTCACGATTTAATTCCATTTTTTTGCCGAGATGAATCCTGAAGTTGCTGTAAACAACACATAGCGCTCGAATGTCAAAACGTTCTGAGTACGTATAACCTCAAAAATTTCAAACTTTACGATAGAGCTGTCACTTGTCAGATTGCAACACTAGGGTTGTCCAATCCCGAAATATAAAAGGCAGCCCTCGTATAACAAATGTATAGAATCAAAAAGATATCTTTCAAGAAAAAGTTGTTTGAACCCTCCGAATCACCCCGCAGGCTACTGTCCTATGTGGAGGTATGTGTGTGTGAGTAGGCTTCTAGAAACCCCACTTGTCCATTTCTTTCTTTCTCAACGCTCATAGAATTCTTGAATGCACTGAACGTAATTAGTACTTAGAACATGTCGAACAGTTTAAATATGTCATTGGGGATGCTGGATGGTTTCGTTTATTGGGACCATGGTATATTTATATACCATGGTCCAAAACCAACCAACTAAACCCAGAACTCAAAAAACTGCATATACAAGATTCCTTCCGAATTCAATAAATTGTATATTGGAGAAACATCGAGACCATTAGACGTAGGAATTAATGAACACAAAATTACTTAAAAAAACGACAAATCGAAAATTTGTGAAGATGCTTGGGACCTAGGCCATAAAATACAATTTGACAATTCAACTATTCTTCACAAAGAACAACATAACACAAAACGAAAAATAAAAGAGTCTGCCTTAATTCTTTTGAATGAAGACGATTGTATCGCTTCTACTTCTG
Organism: Octodonta nipae; assembly: GCA_034190945.1. Lineage (NCBI taxonomy): Eukaryota > Metazoa > Arthropoda > Insecta > Coleoptera > Chrysomelidae > Octodonta > Octodonta nipae. The sequence goes on along the minus strand of CM067217.1, from coordinate 166,972,709 downwards.
TAGAATTTAATCGTATCTGGTTACCGACAATTAAGCAAGAAATTATTAATGGTAACCTCCTTTTGAACAACCCAGTATCGGGATAGTTCATAAGGTTTTTCTAGGTTTTCCCTTATGACGTAAATGGGATCACTGAAACAATAGAATTCTTTGATCGCATTTTTGGCGAATGCGCTATCTTATAACAAAGTCGTACCTAGGAACGCCACTTATAAATTTCTAAAGACAACTCTTTCAAATTCTTCTAATTTGAAAGCTGCTTAACTATAATACATGATATTTAGATTTTTTTTCTGCTACCTACCTGTATATCTAAAAACAACAAATTTTCTAATGTCAATTTAAATGTGATAAATCAAATTTTCATTTTGCAATTTACATCAATAATTATAAAGCCATTGACAACGAAGTCAGAATAGACTTTGAGAGGTTTGGTTTTCTTTCAATATACGTCGTTTTATTTCGATTGTGGTGTTATTGTCCAAAAAGAGTAACTATTATAGTCTTTATATTTTATTTAAATAATGAAAAAAAAAGATTATGAACATTTAAATATTTTTAAAAAAGTTGTATGATATTGTCATACAAATGAAATGACAAAAGAATTCAATATTAGGTATTCAATCTATTTTTTAAACAATTAGCACTAAACATGTAGAATTAAACTAATAGTATTTCCTATATTAGAACAATAATAATAAATAATATTAATAAAATGCATGAAGGCGAGATATTTTTTCGATTATAAAACAATGGATTAATTAAGGTGGGCTTCTTTAATGAAAAATCAAGGAACGGTTTTCTCAGCAGGATATTTCCGAGTATTTATATGATCATATGTGTTTATTGAAATTTTTAAGTTATAACTCAATATCATATGCTACATCATGACGGTCGCTATTGAAGCACGATGTTTTGCTCTCAATATTAAACCAAACGAGTAGAACTTAGAGAGAGAATTTCTGGACTTAAAGTATTTATATTTACATTTGCCTTGTAGTCATGCCATCTCGTATGCTTGGAGTTGTTTTATACATTCATATGATCTTGGTGTTAATTGTGCTACTTGCACTTCAGCTTCAAGTCCACAGATGTCCCCAGTAATATGTACCAATAATTTACTAAAATATGTAATTATATAACGACGTTTTTCAAAGAATTAATATATATCGACCCTCATACTTACCCAGCCTGAGCATATTGTATTTAACGAGATTTTATGGCATATATCTACTTAAATGCTAATCTTCAGGATCAGAACTTTGAAATTCAAATACTTCCAGTGAAGTTTGCAAATACTTTTGAATGTGCAATCGAAATCAAAGTAATTATTATTCTGTTGATACTTATAATCGACTTGCAGAATAAAGAATTGTAACAAATTTTATTACCCTAGATTTCCTTATTCCAATTTCTTATTTTTTTCATAAACCTCAAAAATTAGAGAATCATATTCATTCTGAACCTAATGAGAGTTCACCGAAAACACTAACAAATATGTTGTTCCACGATTGCGTCGACTGTATTCACATAATAATATATGAGAAACCACTTTGCTTCATTGTCGGAAAGTTGCCGAAACTTCCTTACCTTCTGCATCCTATCGAACCCTGATATCGGAAGTTCCTCTCAGGATAAAGCCAGCGACATCATGTTCATTCCGGTCCTTGGAAAAACTGCATTTTCCGGTCGAAACATGCCACCATTTCCTTGAAAAGCACTGAAATTTCCCTCAGAAAGCTTCCTCATTAGGGAGTTTCACCACTTCCAACGCTCCGTGATTGGAAAACTGAGTTTTAGGCTGAATCGTGTAATAGGAGGACAGAAACGTCAAATGGTTTGAATGAAGTTGCAGAGTAAAATCGATATACCCTCTCAACGAAATGATAGGAATACGTTGGCCATCTCTCACCCCTTATTGTTCTCTGGCAGGGGATGAAAGCGCACAGCGTGGCGCGCTGACTATGAGTTGGATTGGATTTATCATTCAGTGAAAAATTTAATGCCACAAATGATGTGATAGTAAAATACAAATTAAAATGATGTTTTTGATAACGATCATTCTAAAAGTGCCATTTAGATTTTTTTAAACACTCTGTAGCAGACATTTTTTCTACATTACAAGAGTATCTAAAACCGAACCAAAAATGGAACCTAACTTTTTTTTTGTGTAATTAATTTAGTAAAAGTCCTCACCACGTTTGTGATGGCCGATAGGGCTTCTGTCGTTTTCTGTCTTCAGCTTAGCAACGTCATCAAAACTTTTACCAGTCATGTAGTTACCTATTCATTAGATGAAATAAAGAAATACTATTAAAAAAACAAAAACCAACTTCAAGAAAGCAACCTAACTAAGAAACATGAAATATTTTATTACTGCAACAATTAAGTACTTTTTCTGAAGTTTTGCATATGATTCCTTCTTAGTTGGATCCACTATATAGTAGACGATTTGAGGCTTATCATTAGTTCTGTTAATTATATTGACATTCATTATACAGTTTTAAGTGATATAGCATAATAGGACGCAGTTTTTAATTCTAATAAACTTTGGTTGATAACAATTTGATTACAAATTGAGTTATTAGTAACAATAAAGGTATTTAACTTAAACAAAATTTGTATTCTTTGTCAAACCTTGTAGGTATACAAAAAGGGACATGAATATTTATTATACAATTTTTAGTGATGTGGCATAATTAGATATATGTTATAATTCTAATTACTCCCGTTTGATAAGAATTTTAGATGTTATCAGAAATAAAAATATTTTACTTTTAAGCAAAATTCTTTTTTGCTGACAAACCTCTTATACAGTTGAAAAAGTGACATGTAATGATGACAGTATGTATTTCTGACCAAGCAAATCTTTTTAGAAAAAATAACTTTTTCTATAAATAATATTCATACAAACCTTTTCCGTTTGAATCCAACTTATGAAGACACACTGTATATAGAGACCAACTGAGAACCTCCATTGTGAGGTTGATTAACTGACATTTATTTTGATTTAATTCCGGTCTACCATTAATTTATTAAAATTTCTAGTGATACTTCATAATCGGACGCAGTTTTCAATTCTAATGAATTTTCATTTGATTTGAGATTTTATAAAAAAATAAAGGACCTCCCGTTTAAACAATATTGATATATTTTTTGAAAAGTTACATAAATACTGATTATAAAGGTTTGTATCACAATGACATAATTAGTTGCAGTTTTTAATTCCAATTTCTTCTATTTGATAACAAGTTTAGATATTAACAAAAATAAAGACACGTCAGCAAAATTCCTATTTGTTGACAAACCTATTCTACGGTCACTGGCGGATCCAGTGGAAGCTCCCCCAAGAAATCATCCGACTGGTATGCTTTTTAGTGTTTATCGTGCTAAAACCAACCTTTAGGGATGTCAAGCCCCCCGCCCAAACGAGATCAAACCCCCCCCCAAACTAGACCAAGCCTTCCCCAAATGACAATCCTGGATCCGCCACTGTCCTGTCTAATTAAAAAAGTGACATGTAATGATTACAGTATACGTTTTACACAATGCAAATCTGTTTATGAAGAATAACTTTTTCTCTTCATATTATTCATAAAAAAAAAGTGTTAGATTTATGAAGCACACTGTATATACAGACTGATTGAGAATATTCATATTTAATTTGATTAACTGCCATTTATTTTGATTGATCCAATTTCTTTCCAATTTACTATACCTCAAGTTCCCAAGAGAAACATTTCCATAATTTATTACTTGCACCTTCACCAAACTTTACTACATAAGGAAGTCGGTAATACAAAAGTTTTTCCGATTTTCTAAAAAACGGTACATAGTACGTTATTGAAGAAAATATGGAACCACTTCGGGATCCTCGGAACTAATACAGTTTCTTATCTATTTATAATTCCCCAAGTTCCGAACAGAAACATATCTATATTTTTTAACATCAGCAACTCCACCAAAGCTTACTATATAAGAAAGTCGGTAAAATATTTTTTGCCGAATAGGATCCAGTATAAACCGTCGAAATTTCTTGAACCGTTTTCGAGTAATCGCTGAACAAAACCATTATAAACCATGACAAAGACGAAGGGCACACATTGACAAAAGCCGAACGGCACCTTCTTTAGAGACGATGATTGATACTGAATTGTTGCGGATATTTGATGGAAATTCATTATGACAATTAACTGACAGGAATTTAATTTGAAAATTCCAAAAACTAAAGTTTTTTCCTTATAAAACTGTTTAACACCGTAATTTGCCTTAGAGCATATTTCGTCTGGAGGTAGCCTGCAATGAACAAATGTCGTGCCAAGGATAGAACGAGAGGGCAAAAGACGGGGTAAGAGGCTATTTCACTCGATTGGTAGGTGCAGCCAATGAGCTCATTGGATGCAGTCCCTAATCGAGTGAAATAGCCTCTTACCCTCTTTGTTGCCCTCTCTTTCTAGCCTTGGCACGATATTTATGCACTGCAGGCTATCTCTACGAATTAGATACTCTACGATATTTTTACATAATTGGAGCATCGAAGAATGACCGAAGGGAGAACATAACGTTATCTTACTTGATGGGTGGAAGCTGCCAATGATCTGTGGAAGCAGCTTTCAAATGAGCCTGTTATTGTCTTTATTGTCTCTTCCTAGTTTTGACAAACTAGTTGTTCAGAAGTATATGCTCTATGCACTCGTCACAGAACAATACCATGAAATAAATTCGAATTAAAGGACCCGTTAGTTAGATTTCAAATAAAAAATGAAGCGTTTACGGAGTCTTTATTAGGATTCCGTATATACAATATACGGATATCCTTATAATATCACTCTGGATTTCTGCCACTGTCACATCCCAGCAATTTTCTCCTAAACTTCTGGACGGAAGAGGAAATTTGGTATCAATGTATAGTTTGGTGACCCGATCAGGAGTACATAACGTAAAAGAAAAAAAATTGATTTTAGGGGTACTTCTAGGGGGAAAAACTAAAAAAATCGACTGTTCCCCCCCCAAATCTCCGAAACTACTGAGCCTAAAATTTTGAAAAAATAGGAAATATAGAACGTTGCCCGAACTTTACAGGAAAAATAAGAAGAAACCATTAATATTATTTTTGGGGGGCAAACTGTAGAATTAAATAAAATTTAAAAAAAAAAATTTCAAACGCATCATGTAATATATCAAATGAAAGGTCTCATTCTGAGGAACACAAATGTATTTTCTTCATTTTTAAAAAAATTATATTTAAAAAGATATTAACGAAAATATACCAAAATTTACCCATCCCCCCCCCACATTATCTCCGAAACTGTAAAACCTAACGTTTTGAAAAAAATTAGAGGTATAGGTTCTGACCTGAAGTTTACTGGAAAAATAAGGAGAAACCTTAATTTTGGGGGACAAATTACAGAATTAAATGGAAAATAATAAATAAAAATTGTTTCTAACCCATCATGTTATATATCAAATGAAAGGGCTCATTATGACGAAAACAAATATATTTTTTATATTTTTAAAATAAATTAATTAAGAGATATTAACAAAAATATAAAAAAATACCCATTCCCTCCCCCTTATCTCCGAAACCATTAGCTGTAAAATTTTGAAAAAAAAAAAATTAGGTATAGCCCCTCACCTGAACTTTACTACAAAAATAAGGAGAAACCCCTAATATTTATTTTGGGGGGCAAATTATAAAGTTAAATGCAAAATATAAAATTAAAATTGTTTCTAACCCATCATGTTATATATCAAATGAAAGGGCTCATTATGAAGAAAACAAATATATTTTTTTCATATTTTTAAAATAAATTGGTTAAAAGATATTAACAAAAATATAAAAAAAATTCCAATTCCCCCTTATCCCCGAAACCATATGTTGAAAAATTTTGAAAACAGTATAGCCCTTCACCTGAACTTTACTGGAAAAATAAGGAGAAACCCGTAATATTCATTTTGGGGGGCAAATTATAGAATTAAATGGAAAATAAAAAATTATAATTGTTTCTAACGGGTCATGTAATATGTAATGTAATCTCAGGGCTCATTATGGCGAATACAAATATATTTTTTTATTTTTTTTAATATGAATATTTTAAAATATATTAAAAAAATATTTTAAAAATTACCCATTCCCCCGTTATTCCCCAAACTATAAGACCTAATTTTTTTGTTTATTGGAAAAATATGAAAAAATCCCTAATTCTATTATTTGGCCCCCAAATAATAGAATTAAACGGAGAATAAATTATTAGAAAACCCCATAGTAATTTTAGGGACAAATTATAAAATTAAGTGGAAAATAAAATTCAATTTTCAAACGCATTATATCAGATAAAAGGCTCATTATGTGAATTACAAATATATCATATTTTTAAATCATTTGTTTAAAAGATATTAACAAAAATATTAAATATCGACTTAATTCCCACTTTAGAAACTACACTATTTAAATTTTGAAAAATATATTTTATTTGTATTTTTTAATAATTTGAATAACAGATTTAATAATTTATAATTTAAAATTTGACCTATTTTGCCCTTTATCTTCCAATCTACAGAACTTCAAAACTCAGGCAGTAGATTATAAAAGACTTCTCTGAAAGTTTATTATTAAAATAAAACTCTAATGTTAATTTTTGGGAGCCAAATTAGAAAATTAAATACATATGTATTCTGATAAATATCAAGCGAATCCTGAAACAGATAAAATAAAAAGTCTATGTGTGGAAAATCAAAGTGTATATTTTTTATAAATTTAAAACGCTTCCTTGAAAAGATATTAGGGTAAATATAAGAAAATGCTCTCATTCCCTGCTTGTCTGAAACTGGAATATTAGAATCTTGAAGGTGGTACGGAACCCTAAGTATGCGAGTCCAACTCGCACTTGACCAAATTATTATTATATGAATTTTGTTTCCGATTTTTTAAGAAAAGTATAAAAGAAAAAACATTCTGTAAACTTATTACAACATTTTTAATAATTTATGATGGTGTACAAAAAACAGTTGAATACCCAATTTTAACTTTTCCTAAAACAAGGAACATTTACTAAAATACTTGTGACATCAGCATATATAGTTATTTAGGAATTTTAGAGAGATACCAGATTGTTTTTATTATCATACTTCCATGCAGAACAACTACACCTGTTACACTTTCAACTGACGTTGACCTTTATATTTTTAAAACAATTACTAAAGCATCTAATACAATATATTTTTTACTTATTTTTTGTATTATTTTTATACAAATACAAGATTATTTTTGCATTAAGCAAATTATTGTAAGCAAATACATAGGGTAATCTGAGGATCGATCACAAATCAGCTGTGTTATTGAGATACTTCACTGCAACTCTTAATAATGATTGACAATCATGTCAATGGAAACTTTCAAATACGAAAGTTTTATTAAAATCTTTAAAGCGGTTTTTGAGAAAAGCGCGACATATATACATTCAAAAATTGCTTGTTTAATAATATTATACAAAACCTAATAATGTAACACATAAAAATGGCAAAATATCATTACTCCGCTTACCCACTTTCATGCATAACTTACACATTCTAAGTAGCTTCTGTAGTTTACTTTAAAAGTCTATTACTTATAACAATTTATGCAGCAAAATCTGAAGAATTTATATGCGATTCAAGATCATTGGTCGAAGTTCACTCCGTCAAAATGAAAGTATACATAAACTATTCAAAATCATGATCATCATCTGACGGTATTTCTCATCAATTATACGCTAGATTACTTTCTTGTAATTTTAAATGAAACTATTGTGCCTGAGGGCCACCGTTCCTCCACTGACCTTGCCCAACAAATAGTCTCTTTCACGATATTCAAAAACTTTCTTGACAACCTTCACCTTTCACCTTCACCGAATCAAATTTATGATTACAAAGCCGAAGCAGAGCGTTAAATCTTCAACAACGATGACGAACTTGAATGGTCTGTTACAATAAGTCATTGGTGTGCGTACCGGTGACGAACTTGTCGGTCGCTATTAACTTTCATTTCCTCACTCCTACTAAAACAACCCGCAACACTTAGATTTCGGTTCGATATAGCGAAAGTGGTGTAGGACTTTGTAAGGAAATATTTTTATTAAAGAGATCTTGCAGGAGAGGTTACACAACAAAGAAAGTGATAACCATCATGAATGCAAAAAACAGTTTTACACCCTAACTTCAAATCTTTGTTCAAAACACTCCACGCTATTTCAACAACTATAAGTTGTATCTGGTTTGGTTTACTCCTTGATGATGACAACTTAGCGTTGTTGAAACGGCGTTGATTGTTTTAAATAAAAGTTTAATATTAGGGTGTTCTTTTTGTGACACCAAAGGTTCCACAGCATATCCAACCATCAAGCATTTATTAGATATCCGGTTCAAGCAGTGTTGTATTTATCGATACCACGCACTGATATACCAACAGTCTGATTACATACTATATTTGAAATATTTCAATCTGATGTACTACCAATCTCATCACATCTAAATTCAGCGAGAGGTCATAGGAATGTATAAGCACCTAACCAACTTCAACAGTATAAACGAAGGTCTAAAATTCAATAAAACATAGTATCCCGCTCTCCGACGTGCGAAACAAAAACCATCTATAAGAGTCATACTCCCCGCTCTTTCGATTGATGTTGGTCAATCAGGACACGCTGTGCCCCCACAAAGAGGATTAAGTACCTGGGTCCAGGCTTTTTGGACATTTCTTTCTTGAAAAATGTCCTCCAATTCATGGAGATCTACAATGTAACGCCGTTAGGTTTCGGTCACAACCAGATCGACTTTTGGATGGGAGGATTGCCGATATACCACCGCCGTCTCAGATAAATTTTCACGTTCTTATCTTTATCCACCGATGCAATAGACCGGTAAATTCATAAATCACACGAGTGTATCGATTATTACCTGCCCACATTAGGAAGTTCTTCAACATGTCAGACACAAGAGACACCTCGTGCTCAAACTCGAGGCACATTAACTAATACAACTTCTTAAAGGTTGTGTTAAATTCTCTAAAAATTACAAATTGCAAGAACTTCTCCTGCACATTGACGACGAATCCCCAGGTACCGATAACCTGTGGCTGGTGAAGAAGAGACTTTTGCATAGCTTACACAAAGGTCTCCGCCTATCTTGGTACCCTCGGGAAGCAATTTTTCACTGACGAAGTTCCTGAAAACGACATTGACTGGAAATTGATGTTGAACATTCTGCCAAACACCAACTTCGCCGGAATTAGGTACTGAACACTGTTGGTCCGACTTCGGAAAAAGAAGTGATTGTTTTTTAGGGAAAAGAACAGCACCTGGAGAGGATCTGATTGTGAAAACACAATTCTCATCTTGATCAAGAATTCTCGACAAAATCCGACTTTTCACCAAAACTACAGGCCAATTAATCTGCTTTACTCTCTAGCTAAGCTGACTGAGCGGATAATGCCCTCGAGATAGAACAATGCGACCAACAGCGCGTGGTTCCCGAAGTATAACTTGGGCACTCCATGGAACAACAGTCACTTCAGCTCTCAGAGGCAAGTTGCCGCCAAATGAGGTTGAGACACTGTTGCACCGCAGTGTTCCTGGCATCTAGGTCTCATTTACAAACTCTTCCATGTCAACTTCAATCCTATCCTGCCAAACTGTTCTACAGCTTTACATTACGGATTTATATCGGCAGTAGTTTGTCTGCAAAAACTACTGCCGACTGCAGAAGTTGCTTCCTTTCACCAATACTATACAATCTACAGGTCCAACATCTCTTCAGGCGGCGTACATACAAAATATTTCGCCTGTGTGGACGATACGGAAATTCTGACGAGCTCTCATAACAACCCTCTAGGTACTTGGAAAGTTATTGACAACTGGAAAATTACAACAAATCTGTTCCGCAGTTCCGTTTGGTAACAAGCATAAATTCCCATCTATTAAAATAGAAAGCGAAAACTTGTCCGTAACTAGTCAATTACCTGTTCTACTTCTAAATTCGAATCTCAACCTGCACTTTGGTTTGTATGGAACTCATCAATCAGACCAGATCTGAAAGTCCAATCCAAATCCAAATTTATCTGCGACTCTCTGAATCATCAAAGTACAAAATTAACTGAACAACTCGATAACGAGTCATTGGATGCCCCATAGATCAAAATAGCCAAGGTTAGCTATCTTACCGCACCAATACCTCAATATCATCTAGTTAGCTTCCGGTTCTCTCTCAAACTTCATCTATAAATTCAGATGAAAGAGATACAGTGCAAGGGTCTTGATTTAATTCTAGCTATGATCCAATGCAAATGCACGCCGGTCCATTCAACTTGAACATACTACGAGGTACCTAGGCTCACACAATTTATCCAAATCTAAATAAAATCGTCAGAAAAAATAAATTTTATACCACTGAGAATAAATTGAATGTTTTATGAGACCAATTAGAACAACTGGAGCAGAAACAATTAGAGATTTACAACTAAGAGACAGATCTACAAGCAATATATACGACACCATTGTAAAAATGTCACCAACCTTCTGCTTTGTTCCATATTTCCATATTTAGACATAAGTCTCCCCTATTCTCAATATATCAATTTATCTCGTCTTCAGCCCAGCTCCACATCGGTCTGACAGTTCTCTTAATATCATCCGTTCATCAATTGAGAGAGGGTCCATGATGGGAGGAGGTAGCTAGATAGAATTGCTGTTCTCCCGTAATTCCTAGGTTAGAATGTCACGATGAAATTTTCAGGTTACTTCACCTGTCAGAGATGTTGAATACTCTCTCCGAGGTGTCATTCTTTTGTACGCAAGACAATATATATGATATATATTGTTTCTGGTCCTGAACCTTCATCAGTTGCGCTTCCCTCAATAGAATGTCCTCTCGAACACTTATTTATGTATTTAATACATAACAGTAAATTTGTAGATGCGAGATGAAAACGAACGAAATCTAGTAGAAACACTAAAAATAATTCATGTTTTCCTTATGGAAAATAAGTTCGTGAGTTTGCGGCGATTTTGTGTTGTCGCATCGCTTATTTGCAATGTTTTCGCCCTCGTTTGCAGATTGTTGTTGTCACATTGCCGCACCGCCTGCAACGCGCAAATAGCGTTTACGTGGGACACGGCCTTGGGCTACGTCCAACGTACACGCGATATACGCGGTACGGGCGGTGCCTGCGATTGTAGCTATTTTATTTGGTCACATAGCTCAATGACTAGTTTTCGCCCACAGTTGCAGTTTGTAGTTGTCACATTGACGCGTCGCACCGGCCGCACCGCGCATTTCGTGTTTACGTGGGACATAGCCTTAGACTAAGAACAAATAGAGATGCGTATAGGTCGGGTGACATGGCGCGACACAGGGCGATCTTTTGTGACCTATAGGATTGACTAGAACAGCTCAAATTGGCTGCGAGGCACGACTGTCGTTTATTGCAGTTAAGACACAGTTTTGTGTCTAAGGCTAGTGGCAATTGAGACACAGCCCGTGGTGTCTAGCACAGCGCGATCTTTTGTAACCTATGGGATTGAATAGAACAGCGCAACTTACGCACTCTACCTTTAGGAATTAACTCTATGGATGTTATTCTCAAAAAAATTCAAAATATAGGTGCCACAATTATCATTTAGGTGATAATACCACGGCAAAGCAACCCAGAAAACTTTGAATATGGGAATCAGTGACTAGAGTTATAATCGGACAAAATATTTCCTGATAAATATACCAACATTTTCTATAAAAGTACAGTGATGATTTGCTGTATTGGCAGTTGCGCCCAAAATTGATGCAGGCAATTTCCTGACAGTTAAATTTTCATGGCAAATCAGAAAGTGTAGGCAGGGTGTATTTAGGAGGTGAACCAACGCCAATACAATTTCCTTGATTTTGCAGTAACACAAACTTTGCATACTACGCTTATTATGCTGAAGAGGGCGCTAACAATAGGGTCTTGACATTGTTTTTTTTTGTGCGCAAGCGTTGAGTTGACCCACAATAAATCAAAAGTATTTAGCGATTTCCCAAAAAGAGGAGGTTGGAAATTCATCGGCATCCTTTTTTTATGTACGCTAAGTGATGTTTGATATTATTGGTGTCTCTACTTTGGGGAGACTAAGCGATCACTGTACACCAGGGTTAAGGAGCACCAAATAGCTAGTCAAAGGGGAGAGCTAACAAAGTCTGGATTAATCACGCATGGACCGAACACCACATCAACTTCACAAGGAAGAGCACTGGTATAAAATAAAATTCATCGAGACGGCATACATAATCTTTAATGAGAATATAATCAGGGAGCCCAGCGTCCAAATTAAAAACTTTTGGAGACGTCTTCTTGAGCCACTTCCGCTATCCATCGCCCTCAACCAATCTCCAGGTCCGGCTACATTGATTGGACGAGACAGGGGACTAAGCAACCCAATGAGCACGACCGGTTAAGGGTATAAATACGACGGGTAATCTGAGTTTCCCATGATTTACCTGATGACGATAGCAGATCCAATGCTATTGAAACGTTGTGAGATCAATCATTTCAAGACGATGGAAGGCCAAGGAAACTTCGAGGAATAAAGTTTTATGTTAGGTTGACAAACTTACAAAAAACAACCGAAGGCACAAATATTTTTTGTGCCCATTTGTGCGGGCCAGTGCTGCCATTGGAAGACTTAGTGGTGAGCACTGTGCTGCACTATGCGCAGTGGTGCCGTAACGTCTCAAATCTTTTATTAATTACTGTTTATGTAATGTAAATTCAGGCCCGCTCAACCACTCACTTTATAACATTATTGGGAGCGACATCTTTTGGTTATTTACGGCACTATACAAAGTTTGTGTTCGCTTTTAAAAGCGTCGTCGGCCCACTTCCTTAATACTGTAGGTAGGAAGCAGGGTGTATTAAGGAGGTGGATCAACGTCAATACCATTACATTGATTTTGCAGTGACACACATTTTGAGTACTTCACTGATTATGTGAAAAGAGGGTGCTAACAATAAGAAATTGCCGTTTTCATGTATTAACAGAGTGTTCATTTTGATTCATTTGAAGTCAGTTTCTGAAATAATTTAATTTATAGGAAAAACTCCCAATGCAAGCTCAACCATGAATTCATAAAATTTCGAAATTTAATCAGCTATTTTTCTTTTAACCTATCTCCGGAAACTGTGAGTCGCAGACATATAAAGTAGTTATAAAACATATCTTATATTTTTGAGTTTTAAACGAATTCATCATAAAAATGATGCAATTCCATTTAAAATAACACAGTTATAGTCAACCACTAGTGTAACTGGAAGTGACCAACCGCTTAAAATTAATTTAGTAAAAAAGCATTGTGAAAAACACCCTTTACAAAAAATTTCAAATCTCAAACATTTGTTTATACAATAAGTACCTGGACGACCAAGATTCGCTCATGATTTCAATGTTGCGCCAATCTATAGATGACATATAAACATATAAAACTAGTTTCATCAAAAGGGTACAAATACACAATCAATACACAAAAATTGTTGAAGTTTATAACTATCACAATTACTAATGATTGTTTCCATCTGTATCTGAAAATTTATTTAATTTTATTGAAATATAATCATCATTAATTTTTCATGAATAAGTGAGAATCACATTTGTTGTAGTGAAATTGAAAGCAATTAGTATATGTTACTACATGTATGTTACAACACACACATACATCCCCCCAAAAACTGTGAGTGTCATATAATTATTACAAAAGACAGCTCTTGTTGTGACCATTCATCTGCCCCCTTAGGAAAAATCAATCTATGCCTATGCCAAACACAATTTACATTTACACAATTAATATTTCATTTTTCATGTTTGGCATTAATGATTTTTTGTAGTTCAGCTCCTTATGTGGCCAAAAAGTGAATTTTTCGTTTTAAAAGAGGTCTATGTATTAAATGAAAAATATTCAATTTTTAAAACATCTATTTGTAGCTGAAATTGATTGTTACTATTGAAAAACATGCTAACTTTTTACACTGTAGTTAAATAAAACAAATCTGAAATTCATTGGAATATCACAAAAACTAGCGAATTAAATTTGAATTGCTTAGTAATTACAGTGTAAAAGAATTATAACTTGTTTGAAATAGTATAAACCCGTGTATTTCTTATTAAGTTGTATATATGAAAACAAATCTTACATTTATTTATTACATTTCCTTTTTTCTATCAGTTATATCTACGGTATTTGTTACCAATTAAAATATATTGAGCTCAATCTAATGATACATCACTGTGGCTTGAAGCTTCTCACAATTTCAATCATTATTGGGATGTTCAACCTAAAAATTATAAATGATAATTACAGCTTTGGGGTATTAATCTGCCCATTTCGTCTGAAGTGTATTAATGTATTTCTTAGTAACGGAACATTTTTGTAAATAACTGCCTGTTAACACTAACACCAAATACGTCCAAAATATTAACGTGTAAAGACATTGCGACACTTTAATTTCCAAAATGTTGTACTTGCCAGTATTTTCTATGCTACGAATACAGGCATTAAAATTGACCGTGATTTGTTTAACACAAAAAATAAAACTTGTTAATTATCATTTCTAGTGAAGAAACGAAGTGTTTATGCGACGTTAATGTCAGTTAACGATTTCCGTGTAAATTGCCAATTTAATAAATGTGAGTTTTTTGGGTTCTGAGGAGCGAGCCCGAATTACATAAACTTATTTGACCAAAAAAATAATCAAGATGATAGATATAATGTCTCAAATTTTCCTGTGACATTTTTGTACCATTCACTTCGTACTGCTTTATAATATTATTTAATTATATTAAACACTAACCACTGTGGTAATTTTACAGATTTATTATTTTCTTGACAATTGTTTCGCTATGATGACAGGCTTCGTTAGAATTAAATATCTATATCTATATATAAATAGGCAAAGACAAAACGATTAGGTACCATTTTCTCCTCTGTTTTCTCAACCGATTTCTTCATTTTGTTTTGTTTAGTAGCTACTGACGAACTTGAGTGCAGAATGCTAATCTTATTTTATAATATTGGTTTCATTCATTATATAAAAAAATAATAAAAAATCATTATTTACGTCAATAATGTCAATGCCAAACAACTGAATGTGCCGCCGCCGCCAGATTCAAAACATTGAGTAATTATATATGACAGACCAATGGTGTTATAACTTAGAGCATGTACTTCTGGAAGTGGCATGCAAGCGTTGTTATTGTTTAGTGGGTAAAGTAATCGTTGTATATTATAATTATACAGGCGATTCAGATATTTTAGAAATCATTTTTTTCGTGGGTGGCACATAAGCCGTTGCATATATAGGGTGTTTAAAATATAGAGTAGAATGCATTATAACTAATAAAATAATTATATAGGGAAGCCCATTAGCGGTTGAATTTACAGGGTTCTTGGAATAGAAGGTGCACTAGAATTACAATTATACAGGGTGGTGGGCAAAAATGTTATGCATAGATGCATATACAGGTGGCGGAAATGAAATGCAACATTTCTAAACCCATAAGCAGTTGTATAATAATTAAAAAAATATAGGGTAAGAGCAATTATAGATACAGGATGGTGATAAAAATGTTAGAAAAGGCAATGATTTAAGAGTAGAACACGAAGAGTTCCTTATATATAATGATTGAAATATAGGTCGGAGTAGAATTATAGTTACAGAAGATAATTAAAATTTCATAAACAAAACAGTTGCATATACAGAATGGTTTACCCGGTGGTTGAAAAATAAAAAAATATATGCGTGGTT